>VDFB02096358.1:0-29609 GCA_007258455.2 Sequoia sempervirens | reverse complement strand
GAGAACCTGCAAGTCTCTTTAAAATAGTGGCATAATGCTCTGCCCTCTATTTGTACATATTGCGAGCTTGCTCTACTTTATCTAGTCTTCCAGCCAAGATTTCCAATGTCACTTGCGCATCGGCCTTTGCACTTTCATTGGTAATGTTGATGTGGTTTTTTCGCGGACTCCATTCAACGCTAGTAATAAAGTCGCCTAACGGCTACCTTGTATTCCCTCTTGATCAAAGTATCCAAAGGATGCTAAGATCGCAAGAAAGTTCATGCCTTCAACCTTCCAAGGCTATTTCAATGCTAATAGGGCTCATTTGGCTCAATGATTTGTTGGTACTTCAAGGGGACTTAATGGAACTTTTCTCGCGCCGGAGAAAGAATTCATATGCTCGAAGATTTTATCTATGAAGCTGGGTTTCCTTCTATTTTAACGGAAGTACTGAATTGAAATGGGGTAGGGTTAAAAGAGTCAATCTATTCTAAGGTGTGGGACATGGCGATCAATCTTCACAAGCTTCTAACCGGACTTCGCTTTGCCTCGCATCGGACAGCTTCCACGGAGTCGGTGCAATCTTCAAGGGAAATGACTAAAGATGTTCAAACCACCACTTGACATGAAGATACCATCACAACGACGCATACTCATCATTCAAACCGGTGGATTGAAGTAGCCCAATAACGCTCAGCTGGACTAATAATATGTTTAACACATTCATCGGAGCCCGCTAGTGGTATGGATAAGGAAGCTTTGCTTAGATCAAACACCACATTCCTCAGAGCTAACATCTACTTGCATGAATAAAAAATTATACCACTTTGAACCATTTTTATGCTACCATTTGAATCGAAGGATCTAAGAACCTTGCTAGCTACTCACAACAAAGACGAAATTCACCATCAATGAAAAACTCTTTTATTGAGAGAGTGTTCACAACAATTTCTTACAAAGTTTTCAAAGGGAAAACTTTCCCTCTTCTTCAAACTACACTACCAATCTATACTAAGTTACTTCTAAGTTGTCCCTCTACTCTATATCTATTCTAATCTTCTCTACTATCTACTGAGGTACAAATGAGGGGGACTCCCCCTTTTATAGATGGCCAAGTCCAACGGACGACTCAGATTACAATCGACTAGATGGCCCAGATTGTGCCACCTCAGCCCTAAACAAGATTCGCCCTAAAAACCGCCATAATGGAGAGTGGGGCAATAAATGAGCAATTAATGGCCACCATCTTTCTAGAAGATTCCATCTTTAAAATGCGTTCACACTGTCCTCGATCCTCTCCTTGATGTTGTTCTTCAACTTCGCTCGAGCTTCCATTCTTTTCTCCATCTTGAGTTTTGAAAACATTTCCTCTCTGTCACTAAGTCTCAATACTTAGCCATTTTCTTGCAACTTTCTTCCTTTGAGGTTGAGATGTCATCTTGGATTATTTTCTTCATCACTTAAGTCATCACCGCCTGGTTTCGACGTTCCTCCTGCAAAACAAGCAAGGAGAAGAGTATTAGAACACTTCATAATATAAATTCAACTTACTTACCAGGATTTTCACACTCTAACTTCCAAGCGTTCATTGCCTTCACTAGCCAACTTCGCGTTCAAATTCATGCCTTAGACAAACTTCATCCT
This sequence comes from Sequoia sempervirens, assembly GCA_007258455.2. NCBI lineage: Eukaryota > Viridiplantae > Streptophyta > Pinopsida > Cupressales > Cupressaceae > Sequoia > Sequoia sempervirens. The sequence continues at coordinate 27,983 of VDFB02096358.1, read as the reverse complement.
CCTCAAGGGCATATCATCCTTTTGACAATATTAACTTCAACTGCATCTTCAAGAAATTCAATTCCCCTGCTGGAGCTCTGACAACTTTGATTTTTTTCATCTCTGGCTCAAGAAGATTGTCTTCGCGAAGAATTTGAGAAAATTCACCTAGGCAGTTCCTTTCAAATTCATCGTCTAGAGGATTTCACCTTGAAAACACATTTTCTTCACATTTGCCTTAGAAAATTTTAAAATTTCCCTTAGGACAATTCATCAACCTGGTGCCCATTTGAAATCTTTATCACAAAATCCTCGACAAGCTGTGGAAGACCTTAAAATCCATTCCTCATCGATAATCTTCAATACCCAGAAGAAAATTTCCTTTAGAACGCGTCGAACTCATGGGTGCGCAACGAACGGAAGATTTTGAACCTAGGAAAATAATTCATCATGAAATTTAATCCCGTTCTTCTTCTCAGTGGACATCCTGTTGCTCTGTCTTGAAAATATTTATTAATCCATCTGCATTATCATCCATCTCTGACTTCACCACTGAGAAAATTTGCTTGTGTTCCACGAAGAAAATTCATCACCCTGAGTTCAAGACGTATTTTCTAAGGAAGAAAATATTTGCCTTAGAAAATATTTTAAATCATCTTGCACTTTGAGAATTTGCCTTAGAAAATTTTATTTGTTTGCCAGTGATGGAAACTTCATCAACTTCACTTAGAAAAAAAAAATTTATTCATGAAGGCGCCTAGCATGTTTTATTTTTCACTCACCACTTCACACTTGAAAAATATTTATTTGAAGTTCCAACGCCTTAGCAATATTTTATTTTTTGTCTTTACTTACTCAACACTTTAGGCGTATACTGTGTGTGAAGGAGGATATTCATCTTGTGCTAGAAGTCTTTACTTCCAACGCCTAGGCAACACATCCATCACCTTGGAATATTTTCTAACACACATCACCTTGGGCGCATATCACTTAGCACTTGAAAAGGGGTATTTGACTTCACCATGCCTAACAAAAATTCATACTTCACACACCTAAGAAAAATTCTCTAACACTTACCACCTTGGGCGCATTTGAGACTTGAAGAGGAAATTCAAAATCACGCCTAGCATTTACCCTTGTATTGACCACGCCTTGAAGCATCTTTAACACCTTTTACCCATTTACCACCTTCCATTCACTTTTATTACTTCAACTTGGGCGCATTTGAGCTAGGCAAGGGGATGACTCTTGAACTTCCATTTTTTGTCTTTACTTGACCTCTTTTGGGCGCATTTAGGCATGTATGAGGGATAAGAAATGTTGACTTGTTTGACCTACTTCCCTCTTGAGCGCATTTTAGCCTAGGAGGTGGATTTTTTTATACTTAGAAAATTTTTCAACATGAGGCCTTGAGCTGGGCGCATTTTGCCATATGTGAAGGATGAAGTCCAACACTTAAACATTTTCTTGACTTCCAGCTTGATGAGGGCGCATTTTGCCTGGGGAGCAGGATGAACACTTGCCTTAGAATTTTTTTATGTTTCTACTCCACCAACTTGGGCGCATTTTGAAGTGGCAAGAGGATGAACTCAGACTTAGAGAAAATTTTTGCCTGCCACTACCTTGAGCTGGGCGCATTTTGGCATGAGAGCAGGATGAACACTTGCCTTAGCCATTTTTCTTCATTTTTTCCAGTTCTTCCATGCCTTACTATTTATAGTAAGTCCTTCAATTCTTGCATCTCTGGAGCTCAGAATGATTTGAAATTTTGAACGCTGGATCTTCATGACTACATCAACCTGTCGACACTGCTATTCTGAGCTGACCTGCTAAAAATAGCATATTTCTGAAGGTGATTTGCTATAAATAGTAACTGCTTGCTTTTGATAATTCCACTGCTCCGATTGACTTGAAATTTGAAAGAGGTGCTCCTCACCACGTGACCTGCCTGCTGACATCGGCGCATGCACCTGACTTGCTATTTTTAGCCTGTTTCCAAAATGACTTACTATAAATAGTAAGTGCTCTGTTTGACTTCAAATTTTACCAGCAGATAGCCTGAAGGATGCTGATCGCGGTGGTTTACACCAGTTTTCGAAAATTCTGCCTTTTTACCCCTCTTTTCAGGCTCCGAAGCTAGAAACCCTAATTTGCTCTGCATGCGTATCAAATGATCTCTGTTTGTCTTCGTTTCAGTTGCATTGCGATCAGCTCGTGATTCTGAACTGCTGGGAGGCGGCTGCTGGGATGCACCTGCTAAAAATAGTAAGTTCCTTACTAAGTGATTATCTCCATTTGCATGTCATACCATCATGGGGTTTCTAAAATGACAAGGAATCATCCGACATGCAAAATAAACCCTGACATGCAAACCCTAAAAATAGCCTCTAAGGTCGGACTCCTCAAAGTTGTTGTCTTGTTTGCATGTTACATGTTAAAGGTCTCCTAAAACCCAGATGGAATATCCGCAATGCAAAGAAAAAACTCTCAGATCTAAGCCCCGAATTTGTCCCTAAGCCGGGACCGCTAAAAATAGAAAGTTATCCGTTTTTGCTCAAATTTTGCAAACGAGTAGCCTGATGTGCTCAATGTCGTGGTGATTGTCGGAATCTCAAAAATGTCAATTTAATTGCCTGTAATTTCACACTTACTAAAAATAGTAAGTACCTCAGAACCTGATGAAAACTTGTGAGAGCCTGTCGGAAACATGCTGACAACAATGTTAGTCTTTATTTGCAATTTATTCTTCTTGCTTGACCTCAAATTGGCGTGAAGGAATCAAACCCTAATTTTAAAGACTTGGCCAAAAACCCAATTTACGTTCAAAGACGGGTACATCCCCAGAAAGATAGACGACAGAAAAGAGAGACAACAACAAAATGACCGAAAAGCAAAGCCAAAATTAGGGGGTCCCCATTTGCAATGGGGCAATGTGTGAAAAAGGTCACAACAGGTAACGTTGCCAAGCTGGATCTTTGTCACCGTGTAGTCTTCCATATTGACATCACCTTCTTCATGCGGTGGTATGCCAATCTTTGCAATCAGCCCAGATGTCCTCAAAACGGTACTTGTGATGATGACCCTTTTGCAATCTTTTTCTGACATCTCGGTAATCAAAATCAAACCTATACTTATAGGTCTTGATTGTCATAATCTGCATTTCAGCATAAACAGACTTAGCCTTTTGTGCAGTAGGGATAGTGTATCGGCCAATGGTTAGTGGGAACTTGAATCCACGCTTGTGGTTGTTTCTTCGTTCTTTTTGCACTGACATCAACTATCTGCATGTTTCCATGAGAACCCACTTATCCGAAGGATAACGTGGTAGCATGTAGGGACAACCAGTGTAGCACCCTACTCTTAAGTAAGTAAACGTTGGAAATTGAAGAAATAGGCATCCAACTTTACTTACCACCTTATAAGCCTCATCAGATACTCTCCTTCTTTCAAGAGCCGGATCAAAATTGAAAAGAAAAGGCACGAAGAAAGCATCTGTGACCCGTCTGAAGTGATGAAAGCTTTCCTTCAGCTCCAATTGATAGAAAAATCTGTACACAGGTACCATCATCCGATTCCCTTTTGTAGATAAACCTGGGAATTGTCTCATTACAGCCGCCGCGTACACCAGGTAAGAAGTCATATAGAATTTCAATGTGGAAGGCACATTAATCAACTGCTCATGTATCTCATCACTGATCTGTTTGCCCCAGTCAATGTGCACCTTTTGTGTTCTTATAATCCTGATGTATTCATACATCCAATCGTGAAAAGTGGATGATTCAGGCAAGCCTTTCACTCTGCTTAGAAATGTGATCATATCTTTGACATCATCCTTGAAATCGCTTCGCAGGAGTCCCTTCGGCCATCTAGAAACAGACTGCCTAGGCTTCTTTAACCATTGAGTATTTATTAGGTTTTTAGCCTTATTGGGATCAGCGTCAAAAACCTCTTGTGCTTTTTGTATAGCAATATCAATGTATTTCTCCATATGAGGAACCTTGAAAACAATGTCAAAGAAATTAGGGTTGAGTCTCAGAATCTTGTGCCCGGAAGAATCGATCACACTTCTACTCTCTCTGATGTAGTTAGACGCCACCTGAAGAACAAAATTTGTATTATGTGCAGCTGTAGGGAACATTGCGACCAAATGAAGGTTGTTGTGTACGATTGCTCTCATTGGATCAGGAAGAAGCTTCGTCTCTATTTGCTTTGCAAAATGAACCAAATCCTGATGACCAACCTCTGTATCTTTTATCTCTTCCACCTTGGAGACCACTACGGTTGGCGGATAGACACCTTGATATTTGTACTTCATTTTGCCTTTTGCTTTTGAAGAAGACGGAGGTTTACTGGCAGTCATCAAAAACAACTGGAACTTTGATCACTCTGACTTTGGAGATCTTTGAAAAGAGACTGCAAGGTGTTGAGCCAGAACAAACATTAATCGTTAGGAAACATGGAAATGCGTGAAACGAGCAACGATGATGGGAAAGCATGGAGCGGATGACAAGGCACACAAAACGATGCACAAAACGGAAGGAACAAGGTTCAGGAGTGAAATGGATAGGAATGAAGCTCATCTGAAAAAGATTGTAAAAAGTGTAAGGGCGCTAAAATTCAGCGCCCTTACATTTTGGAAATTTCACTTTTGATGCAGGGGCGCTAAATTTTAGCACCCTTGCATTTCTCAGAGTTAGAAATTATTTCAACATCTTCAACATGTCAAGGCGCTAAATTTTGGCGCTTCTGCATCTGAGACATAATTTGATAAAACAAATGTAGAGCCACATGAAAACGGCGCTCAGGGTTGGCAAAGTGTTCATTTGTATGGAATTGCGATTTGAAATTTGTTTCATCACCATTGTATTTCCAAAGGAACCATTCGGACAAAAGAAGAGAATCCCCAATGTTTGCATCAGAACATTATAGAAAGGGCAACAAGGAAAGAAGTTAGCACAAAAACGTTGGAGTGAAAAGCAAGAGGAATGCGTTGAAAACAAAACGCAAGAGTTCCATTGCGTGAGGGTAAGAAAAGAAACGTGAGAGTAAGGGGAGAAAGCCACACAGAAATGCCATGGAAAAGATGCAAGTAGAGAATACGCAAGACCAAAACGCGAAGGAAGAGAAAGAAAAACACGTGGGATAAAAACGTAGGAAAAAACACATACGTAAAACTTAGAACATATACAAAAACAAATGAAAAGGGAGAGAAAGCAAGGGTAATCGACTTACCAAGACAAAACGCAAAGATTGCTGAAGAAGAATGCGAAATTCTAAAAAACGTGTTTGCAGTTTGAAAAGAACTCGCCTAGCATGAAGAGAGGAAGAACAAAGATCATAAACAATGAAAAAGGCGAACTAAAACACTTTTAAGTGAAAGAGAAAATCGAGAACCTAACTCAAGTCGAGCAATAAATTTAGGCACGAAAAGTGGCACGATTGACGAAAAATGCGAAAATCATGAAGAAACGTGCCAGAGCCAAAAAAAGTTTAAGTGTCAGGAAAAAGTGTAATAGCGCTAAAATTCAGCGCTATTACATTTTTTGGAAAGTTCACTTTCATGCAGGGGCGCTAAATTTTAGCGCCCCTGCAGTTTTCATACTTAGCCAAATTTGGCTTGAGAGCAGGAGCGCACTTTTTCAGTGCAACTGAATTTTTCGCAATTCACTAAGTACGAACAGTGAGACTTCGCGAAGGGGCTCGTTTCGAAGGTCTTCGAGAGGCGAACATGGGGGAATGCTCGAATTGACTATTTGAGGCTTAGGAACGCATTTCGAGGTGGCTTGAAAATCACTTCGTTATGCGTACTTGAACTTCACGAATCCTAGGAAAAGGACAAGTTTCGTAGGGGGGTTATCCGTGGAATGAGCGCTGCTAGATTCCGAGATAACAGCTGGCTCCTGCTGGGGATCTTCCTTCGGTCATTCTTTGAAAAGAATGAAGGAAGAAGAATTCCAGAATTTAAGTGCCTTTATCCATCCGTTGGGCTTAGAGTCAGGCGACGACGATGACAGAAACTAAAATGTAAAGACTCAAAAGGACTTCAAAATAAAAAGTATTTACATACCAACGCCAACTTCTTTACTATGTAAAGTGCTTGAGATGTTGCCCACTGTGAGGAAAGGCAAATGGCGTTCCATCTCCGTATGCTAACAGGAAACTGTTTTCACCATGCAACTGATGTATTTGGAAAGGTCCTGTCCATAGTGAGTCAAATTTCCCGTGCATACCCTTTGGTTCTCTTCGTTTGTCCCACAGGAGAACGAGGTCACCAATTTGAAATTCTCGAGACTTAGCTTTTTTGTCAAACAGCTTCTTCACTTGGTCCTGGTGTTCTGCGATGCGGTCGTCACTTGAACCCAATTCTCCTCCAATTCGGAGAGATACATGATGCGCTTATCAACAGAGTTGTCAAAAGTCTCATCTTCAATGGCCTTAGCCAGCTTGAGGGCTGGTAATTCCAAGGTTATAGGAATCTTGGCATTCAACCCATACAAGAGTTGAAAAAGAGACATTCCGATTGCTCGCTTCGGAGTTATTCTGTCTGCCCACAAATCGTCAAACAAAGCCTTGTGCCACAAACGTTGATTTTCGTCCACCAGCTTGCGGATTATAGTCACCAGATTCTTGTTGCTAGATTCCGCCTGACCATTACCTTGCGGATAATAGTCAGAAGAATGTGACAAAGTTATACCGTGTTCGAAACAAAACTCAGTGATCTTGTTTGATGAGAAGGCGGAGGCATTGTCAGCAACAATCTTGTTCGGCACACCGAACCTGGAAATAATACTTTCTTTTAAGAAACTGCACACTACCTCTGAAGTAGCACGCTTGGTAGGTATCGCTTCCACCCATTTGGTGAAATAGTCAGTAGCAGTTAAAACATAGATATTTCCAGCACTTGATGATGGATTAACTGCACCTATGAAATCGATGCCCTATTGCTTGAAAGGTTCATCAATCACAACAGGTTTTAATGGCAAAGATGCCAACTTGGGACGGCCGACAAACTGTTGGCACAACTCACACTTACGCACCCAAGAGTATTTGTCCTGAAAAAGTGTGGGCCAGTAATACTTCGCTCTCAGGATTTTGTGAGCAGTTACTGGTGCTGAGAAATGCCCACCACATGTCAAATCATGATAAGATTTCAGCAACTTTTGCTGTTGTTCTTTATCAACACATCTGAGAAATGTCCCGTCCATTGCACGCTTATACAAGCCGTTGTCCCATAAGACAAAATTAGCTGATTTCAGCTTGATGGCTCTCTTTTCCTTTGGAGTCAAGTGATTAGGACATTCTCCGTATGTTAGGAAGTGAGCGATGTTGGAATACCATTCGTCAGTGGTGCTAACAAATAGTACCATTGGAAGTGTACTGGGATCAACCTCCTCTTCATCTGAAACTTCTTCATCCTTTGAAATTTCTTCATTTGGACTATTTTCTGCAATAAGTTGACAAAGGCCACGTCCACGTATCAACTTAGTGGGTTTAATCTCCAGATCATATTCCTGGATCTTGGCAATCCAATTGCCTCTTTTTGTTCCAAATTCCTGTTGTGTTAGGATGGATTTAACAGTCGAATCTGGAACGAGAACTTTCACATGACTGCCTAGAATGTAGAAATGGAAATGCTTAACGGCTTTTACAACTACAAAAGCGTGCTTCTCCATTTGAGAATATTTCAATTCATAATTCTTTAGGGGGCAGCTCATGAATGCAATGGGGGATTCAAAACCTTCATCATTTTCCTGTACCAAAATTGCTGATAGCGTATGCTCAGAAGCATAACTGTACATAACAAAATTTTTGGTGTAGTTAGGGCAAACCAACACAGGCACATGAGCAATGGCCTCCTTGATGTCATCGAACGCTGCTTTGCCTTCTGCCATCCAATGGAATGTGGCATTACCCTTCATCATATTCACAATATGACATGTCTTTTCAGCAAAGTCTGGAAGAAACCTCCTTAAGAAGTTTACTTTGCCAAAGAAAGAATGAACAGCTTTCTTGCTTGACGGCAAAACGAGAGATTTAATTCCATTGACTCTTTCCAAGTCGATCTTGATTCCTTCTGCAGATACAACGTGACCAAGAAGTTTACCTTCTGTCACCCCAAAAGTTGACTTTTTGGGATTTAGGGAAATACCGTGCTGACGGCATCTCTCAAGAGTTTGCCTCAAGTGGTAGAAATGCTCATGATGTTGCTTAGAGAAAACTGTGAGATCGTCAAGATACACCACAATGAACTTGCCCATCACGTCGCGGAAAGCGAGATCCATGGCACGTTGGAATGTAGCCCCAGCGTTGATCAAACCAAAAGGCATCCTGCGATATGCAAAGGTTCCCCATGGCATTGTGAAAGCGGTTTTGTGTTGATCGCTTGAATTAACTTCAATTTGATTATAACCGGAAAATCCGTCTAGCATGGAGAGCATCTCGGATCCCGTTACATTTTGTAGAACTTGATCCATCACTGGAAGTGGGTAATTATCTTTGAGAGACAATTGATTTAGATTTCTGAAATCTACACAAATGCGTATTTCACCATTCTTCTTACGGACGGGGACGATATTGGCTATCCATGTTGAATGATGGATAGGGAATATTATCCGTGCATTCAGCATCTTTTGAACTTCTGCCAAAATCGTTCCAAAGATCTTGGGATTGTACTGCCTCTGCTTTTGTTTGTAAGGCAAAGCTCCAACCTTGAGAGGAATATCATGTTGCACTTCTTTAGGCCGAAATGATTTTAGATCTTCGTATGAATATGCCAAGACATCAATATACTCCTGTAGTAGCTGAGCAAACTGTCTTCTTTCTTCGGCCGTGCAACATTTACCAATGTTGACCATCTTAGGATTGGCTTCGGTTCCTAAATTAACCTGTTCTGCTTCATTAGATGAGTCAGAATCTGAGAGTTGCTTCTTCACGTGGCGATCATGCTTCTCAAAAAGCTTTTCCAAGGATACCAATCCTTTGGGAATCTTATTCCCTTTTAGTTGCAAATATTATTCACCCGTGATAGGATCTATATTAGACACGGATTCTCGAGGCGGAGAATCGCTGCCCTCAAAATACAACTCATCAAAATTCTCTGCTTTCTCAAGAAAGGCGATGATTTGATGATCGTCATTGAAAATCTGCCAGTTCTCTAAATTGTCAGGGACACTTGGGCGGAAAACCAACTCTATGGTGTAAGTAGAACCTTGAAAGTCTTTATGTGGCACCAAGAGCATAGCAGAGATTGCGAGGGAATCAGCTCTAGTATTGTATTCTCTGGGAACAACTGAGATATCAAAAGCTTTGAATTCCTCAACGGAATCCCATACTAGATTACGATAATGCCTGAGTCTATCATTCTTTGTTTGATAGAGATTTCTTACTTGACATACTATCAGCTCAGCATCACCTTGTGCATGAAGATTTTTTATACCTTTCTTCAGCGCAACTTGCATTCCCAACAACAGGGCTTCATACTCGGCGGTGTTATTGGTGTTATCAAATTGCAACTTGAAGGAGAAAGGGAAAAACTTTCCTGTTGGCGAAATGAAAACCATTCCTGCTCCAGAGCCGGTCGAAGAACAGCTACCATCAAACTCGAGCAACCAGACACCGTTGGGATCACCAATACTAACAGTGTCGAAATCCAAAGCTTCATCATCTGACGAAGATTCATGGTCGGAGATAGACAAATCACCTGGTGACGTCTCATTTGAAGTGGAAGAAATATCATCATTCTCTAACTCATTTTGAGTCGAGGATTCCCCTACCTCATTCGTCTGTAGGTAGTAAGTTCCCACGCCTGAGGATTCGAACAAAATCTGAGCTCTGGGATCATCTGACTTGGCAACTGAAAACTTTGATTCTTTTTCAGGAATCAGCTTTTGCATCACACCTTTTACTGGTATTCTTGCTTCGGACATATCCATACTTAGTTCTCCTCCAACATCTTTGCAGAAATTGCGTCCGAGGAGGATTCCGTAGGAAGCTGGTACATCGGCCACGAGGACCGTCATTTTTATTTTCTTCTCCGGGTATGCGGCGAATGCGTATTGTGCATCTTTGATCTGACCGATCAATGGCACTTGTTTATTCTCCATGGAAAAACAACGGCTGAAAGTTTTGGTCATTTCAAGGCCTAAAGCAGTAGCTACCTTGGCCGGCATCACATTGTCGGATGCACCAGAGTCTATGACACAGTTACTCAGCTTGAAACCATTTACGAGTAGGGAGATGAAAAACGGATCAATGTGTCCGGAAGCGGTGGGAGGATTAGATACAAGGTTACTCTGTGATATCTTGGGTTTAGGAGTAACTGGGATGTCAAGAGGAGTATCCTGACTTGGGGAAATTCTTTTATCATTGACGAACTTGACAAGCCTGTCAAATTGGTCGGGGTTGGCTTTGAGGTATTCAGCCTCGGACATTTGAACCTTGGTTTTCTTGGCATGGTCAATAATGTTGAAAGCCTGGAAAGAACTTTGTAGGTTGGAAGTCGTAACTTCACTGATTGGTTTCACAAAAGGTACACTGGTCTTTGGAACGAGAGGATTAGCTTTAGGAATAACGGGAGTTGATGAAGGAGGGCGAGGTGCACTTACTTGTGGATTTGCTGCTTTCTTAGGTTGCCAAGGGAGGGGAGATCCTCTTTTGGCGATCGTTACTGGCGGCTTCTCTTTTTCTGGAACAGCAGCAGCTTGAGCTTTATCAAACTGATTTTGTTGATGCCGTGTAAAAACAGCGTAAGTGTCAGTCACCAAGTCGTCTTCTTCTTCTTCTTCTTCTTCCATCATTTGCAAATAGCTAATCTTGGAGTCGCCAGTCGGTTCAATTTCTTCTTCTTGGAAGAGGTCGGCATTTTCTTCTTCAGGATATTCGGGCTGCGCATAATCATCTTGTTCAGTCTCATAGTACCCTGCAGCATTGTTGTTAGGCGGGGCTTCCAAAGCAAGCCTTCCTGGAGGTGCTGGGAGACGGTTCTGATTTTTGTTGCCAGCATAATTAGGGAAAGTCCTCCTAGGGACGTCCTTGTAGTTGTTACTGTTGTTGTTGTTTGAAACTTGTTTCTTAAGAGACAAAACTTCATTTGCCAACCTTTGGACCATGGGATCTGTGAAATTTGAGCTGGCACTGGGAGTACTAACATTGGATGCCGAAGACCCTGAGGCTTGCATCCTTTTATTTCCGTTGGTTCCCATCCTGATTTCTCCAACAAGGATCATGTCGTCCTCCAGACTGGTAGCCAATTGCTGGGCTGCTTCAACATTAACAAGATTTTCCCTACGTAAGTAGAAACTCACCTTAGGTAGTTGAGTGTTGATGAAGAAGCACTTTAGGTTATGATCCGTTGGTCTTGCATCAGTTGGGATCCGCGTCACCAATTTATTGAATTTCGCCACAAACTCGCGCATAGGCTCATGAGCTTCTTTACGCATGGTGGTGAGCTGTGCCAATAGAGCATGTGAATCTTCAGCAGGTTTAAATCTTTCTTCAAATTTAGTGCGAAGAGTGGCCCAATCGGTGAGAGAGGCATTAGGAAGGGTGAAGAACCATTCGGCTGCAACCCCTTGAAGGGATTCAATGAACAATCTTACAGAAACATCTTTGTGTTCAATGCCAAGAACGCCACAAATGATGTAGAATGCGGATATGTGCTCATCGGGGTGTTGTTTGCCATCACCTTGAAATTTCGGGAGATGCTTCCTGGATACACGTGGTAGTTCGTGCAAAGGCGCAGCCAAACGGAGAGGACCAAAAGCATTTCCCCATGGTCCTGTAGGTGGTGCGGCCATGACTGGTTGCACAACAGGTACTTGAACAGGACGTTTGCAGAGAACATTCCAGATCTTGAATAGAAATGCCAAGCAATAATATCCTCAATGATCAAGATACTAATTCCTGATTTTTGTTACAAATCTGCACTTTTAATGAGTAAACAGCAGTATATGAAACCACTCAAATGTTCATAACTCTCATCTGAAACAACGGATTGACTTAAAACAAAATGCAATACTCTTTAAGAAGGATGGCGCCCAAACTAAGACTCAGAAATCAAACCAAACGGCCTTATATGATTTATGCACGGATCTCAATGCAACAGCAAGATGGTACGGCTTTAGGAAAGGGCGATCTGCTCTAGAAAATAAATGCAAGCTCTAAAAAATCTGCAAATTGGAGAAGTATGGCGCCTAAAGCCTACAATGAGATTGGGTTAATACCCAGATGCAATCTTTTTGTCTTTTTTGATTTATGATTACAAACACGAATCTGCTGTATTAAATGATGCAAAAGCTGAAAACACTAATATGCCAAATAAGATCTAACAATGCAATACTGAACACAAAGCACAAACTAAATGCAACTCACAAGTAGACTGAATCACCACTAGTTGTTGTCTTGCAAACAAGAAGCGATGCCCGAGCTAGGAGGCCTTCATTCCTCGAAGCAAATCCAGAGCCAATCCGGCAGCATAACAGTATAGTCGACCAAAGATCATGAAATGATGCTCAAGTCTCCTTTTTATAAGTTTCGGTTGACTTCACGAAACCCTAAAATCCAACTCAATGACCAAACCCTAGCTCTTTCTTCAAGATGGCGTCCTTTTCCCTTTTAGCTCAATATTCATATTTTAATTAAAATCAACACCTTGATAAATGCGCCCAAATTAACTTGCTTTGACTTTGGAAAATTCATCGAAAATTAAATATATCCTTAATGATGGCGCCCCCTGTTGACGTGGTTTTTGAGACCGCACCAACACAGAATAAAGTCTCCCAACAGATGCTCTATTCTCTCTTGATCAAAGTATTCCGCACGCTAAGATTGCCAGAAAGTTCGTGTGTTCAACTCCAAGGTTCTTTCAGTGCGAATAGGCTCAGTTTGGCTCGATGTGATTTTGCTGGTATGTCAAGGGGACTTACACAATTGTTCGACAGTCAATAGCAGACAGCAGACTAAGGGTTTTCACATAATTCGAAGGATTTGGCAAATGAGCACAAGTTTTCTAATCCTAACCAGAAATGAACTGAATTTAAAGGGTGTAGGGCCTAAGGAGTTAATCTTTTATCTAAGGACGGGACGTGGGATCAATCTTGACAAACTTCGACCAAACTCTGCTCCGCCTCACGTTGGACAACTTACACAAAGCCGGTGCAATCTTCAAGGGAGTGACAAGAGGTTTTCAAATTATAACTCAACATGTAAGCACCATCAGAACGACGCATACAAACACATGAATCACAATCGAAGTTAAGTTTGTAAAGTTTTCCAGTTGACCACGCAAGGCAAACCTGCCGTCAGCAAGCCGCTAGTGGTATGGATAAAAATGAAGTTGCCTCAATTAATACCACAAGTCCACAACTAACATCTACTTGCATGAAAATGAAAACTATTTAAGTTACTTCAAAATACTACGTGAATTGGAAGGACGAAGAAGCCTCAACAACTATTCACAACAAAGAAGAATTCACCATCAATGAAAATTCTTTTATTATGAAAGCATACATGACAACTTCTTACAAAGTATCCAAAGGGAAGACTTTCCTTCCTTTTCAATCTACACTACTTTACTTTCTACTCTATCAACTTCTCTCTACTCCTCTAAGCTCTACCTCTACCTCTAAATCTAATGTCTAATCCATTACAAATGAGGGGGACTCCCCCTTTATATAGCTAGCCAAGTCCCAAAAGACGGCTAGGGTTACAATCAATAGAGTGGCCAGAATTGTGCCACCTCAGCCCTAAACAAGATTTGCCCTAAAAACCGCCACAAAGGAGAGTGGGGTAATAAATGCGCCATAATGTCCATTATTCCTTCTAGAAGATTCCGTTTGCAGACGTGTTCACACTGTTCTTGATCTTCTTCTTGGCGTTGTTCTTTGACTTCTTCCACTTGAGGGTCTTCATCTTTGTCACATGAGTTATACTAAGTCTTGACACTTAGCCATTTTCTTGCAAATTCTCTTCCTTCGAGGTTGAAACTCTTAACTTTATCTTCTTCCGAAGGTTGTAATATCATCGTGCTTCACCACTTCAAGTCATCGTGCTCTGGCTTCAACATTTCTCCTGCAAAACAAGCGAGGAGAAGAGTATTAGAACACTTCATAATATAATCTTAACTTACCTACCTGATTATTATGCTCAAATTTCCAAGCGTTCATCGCCTTCGCGTTCAAATGCCTTAGCCAAATTTTTCAATCCATCCTCTTAAAGGGCGCATCATCTTTAACTGCATCTTCAAGAAACTCACTTCACCTGCTGGAGCCCCGACGACCTTGATTTTATTCATCTCTGGCTCAAGAAAACTATCCTCACGAAGGATTTAAGCAAATTCACCTAGGCAGTTTCTTTCAAATTCATCGTCTGGAGGATTTCACCTTGAAAACACATTTTCTTCACATTTGCCTTAGAAAATTTTCAAATTTTCCCTTAGGAAAACTCATCAACCTGGTGCCCATTTAAAATCTTCATCCCAGAATCCCCGACAAGCTGTGGAAGACCTTAAAATCAACTCCTCATCGGCAATCCTCAATACCCAGAAGAGAATTTTCTCCAGAACGCGTCGAATTCATGGGTGCCCAACGAACGGGTTCATTTAATTTTCTTGAATTTTGAACCTTAGAAAAATATTTCCCTGTGAAATTTAAATCCGTTTTTCACATCTGTGAATATCCTGTGTTGCTCTGACTTGGAAAATTTTTATATCAACCCGTGCAGCTGGCTTTCACTGACTTCTCCTCTGGCAATTCTGATCACGCTTCAAGAAAAAAAATCCACCACCTTGGAGTCTAGGCGTATTTTCTAGAGGAAGAGAATACTTCATGCCTTGGAAAATTTTGATCACTTTGAAAATTTTGCCTTAGAAATTTTTATTTTTTTTTCCTTAAAATTTTGGCCTGTGAGAAAGACACCAACTTCACTTAGAAAATTTTTTGTTCATGGAGGTGCCTGGCACATTTTATTTTTCTAGCCACCGTTTTGTATTTTATTTCACACTAGGAAAATATTCCAACGCCCTTGGGGAAATTCCTTACTCACCACCCTAGGCGCCTAACATACTTGGAAGAATTTAAAATTACGCCTTAGCACTTTTTCTTCACCACTTCACACATTAGACTTGAAGAAGGAAATCACGCCCCAGCATTTTACTCTCAACACTTCACACGCCTTAAAAAAATCTCTAACACTTTGCCATCTTGGGCGCATCTAGCACTTAGCATTTTATTTTCACACCCTTGGAATATCATCTTGGGCGCCTAGCATTTATCAAGCTTTCACCACGCCATTAATCACATCTCACCCCACTTACCAGCTTGCACTTACCTTTACCATCCTAACTTGGGCGCATTTGGAGGGATGAGGAGGACAAAAATCTTTGACCTTGTTGACTTGCTTCTAACTTAGGCGCATTTCAGCCTTGATGGAGGATAAACTTTTTGAAATGCCTTCATGTGACTCTTGGACTTCCAGTTTTTGTCCTTACATGGCCCATTTTGGGCGCATTTTACCCATGCAGGAGGATGAACTCCTTTGACTCGTTGACTCTCTTCTTGGCTTATTTTGATTCATGGGCGCATTTCAGCCTAGCTAGAGGACGAATTTCTTACTTGGAAAATTCTCATGCATGTTATGCTTGAAGTGGGCGCATTTTACTATGTGTCAAGGATGAGCATCTTTGACCCTTTTGACTCCTTAGCTGCATGGGCGCATTTCAGCCTTGAGGAGGATAAAAGATGTTGACCGGTTGACCTTCATTCATCCTTGGGCGCATTTTGCCCCTACTGCAGGATGAAGCTTGTGCCTTAGAATTTTTTAAACTCTCTCCATTCTCCTTTGGGCGCATTTTAAGGTGGCAAGAGGATGTGACTTAGAAAATTTTTAAACTTTCTCCTTGAGGGTGGGCGCATTTGGAGGTGGCAGGAGGATAAACTTCAGACTTAGACATTTTTTTCTCGTCCTTGCTAGCTTCTCTGCCCTGCTATTTATAGTAAGCCCTCTGAATTTTGCCTCTCTGAAGCTCGGAACGTCTTGAAATTTTGCACCTTGCATCCTCATAACCTTGTTAACTTGTCGACACTGCCACTTTTAGTCACCTTGCTATTTTTAGCCCATTTTCGGAGGTAGTTTACTATAAATAGCAACCTCTTGTTTCTGATAGCTCCACTGCTCTGATCGACTTGAAATTTGAATGAGGCGCTCCTCACCACGTGACCTTACTGCTGACACTGACGCATGCAGTTGATTTACCATTTTTAGCCAGTTTCCAAATTGACTTACTATAAATAGTAAGTGCTCCGTTTGATTTGAAATTTTACCAGCAGATAGCCTGAAGGACGCTGATCGCGGTGGTT
This sequence comes from Sequoia sempervirens, assembly GCA_007258455.2. Classification (NCBI taxonomy): domain Eukaryota; kingdom Viridiplantae; phylum Streptophyta; class Pinopsida; order Cupressales; family Cupressaceae; genus Sequoia; species Sequoia sempervirens. Next base: position 11,652 of record VDFB02096358.1, on the reverse strand, counting down.
TACACCGGTTTTTGAAAATTCTGACTTTTTGCGCCTATTTTTAGGCTCCGAAGCTGGAAACCCTAATTTGCTTTGCATGCGTATCAACTGATCTCTGTTCCTCTTCGTTTTTGTGGCACTGCGATCAGCTTGTGAATCTGAACTGTTGGGAGGCGGCTGCCGGGACACACCTGCTAAAAATAGCAAGTTCCTTACTGAGCGAGTATCTCCATTTGCATGTCACACCACTGCGTAGGTCTCGAAAAACCCATCAGGAATCATCCGACATGCAAAAGAAACCCTGACATGCAAACCCTAAAAATAGCCTCAGAAGACTGAATTCTGAAAGTTGTTGTCTCGTTTTGCATGTTATATCGTTGCGAAGGTCTCGAAAAACCCAGAAGGAATATGCCGATATGCAAAGAGAAACTCTGCATCTGAGCCCTGAAATTTGTCCCGGAAGCTGGACTGCTAAAAATAGTAAGTTGTCGGTTTTCGCTCAAATTTTGCACGCGAGCAGTCTGATGTGCTCTGAGTACTGTGTGACTATCGGAATCTCAAAATAGCTAACAAATTGCCCTGAATTTCACACTTACTAAAAATAGTAAGTACCTCAGAATCTGATGAAAATTTGCTGGGAGCGTGCTGGAAGCATGCTGACAACATTGTTAGTCTCAATTTTCAATATATTCACTTTATTTGACCTCAAATTGGCAAGGAAGCTCAAAACCCTAATTTTCAAACTTGGCCATAATTTTCGCATTTTAAGCTCAACGGCGGAGGAATCCCGGAAAGTAGACCATAGAAAAGAGACAGACGGAGAGAGAGACCAAAAACCAAAGCCAAAAAGACCAGAATGGAGCAAAAATTAGGGGTCCCCATCTGCAATGGGGCGATGTGTGAAAAGGTCACAACACCACCCTTCAAGTCCACCTTTTAAAATAACATTAAGTCATTTGACTAGGCCAAAGTGATAAAATAACATTTAAATTATAATGTTAATTTTTAAGTGAAATGAGCTCAACTCTCCAAAACTGCATTCTGAAGCCCGAAACTGAATACGCCACTTGAGTCAACTGAAGGGGAAGGTCAACTGCCTGAGACCATCCTGTTTACTGCCAAAAATAGAATTTACTAAAAATAGTAAATTCCTGGAAATGCTCAGAAAGCCAAGATGAACACACCACTTTGAAGCTCTCTGAAAACCCAGAAAGAATCCGCCATTGAATCCACCAACTTCGAGCAAAGACATCCTCAAAAATAGGAAACCCTAATTTTACCTTCCGACTAGCCTACGGGTCTCCAGAATAGGCCAACGGTCATCTGAGAAGATCATGCTCGAGAAGGGGACATTACATAGCATTTACTGTAGGGGGTACTGTAGCAGCCAACAATTAATGTATTCCACAATGCATCTCCAATGTCTTTATAACCAACAACAATATAGTCTCCAGATATTCGATATAATCTTCAAACCCTTAAATAACTTCTTTAATTCTTCCACAGTGAAGCTCAGATTGGACTCCTGGATGAAGCCCACACTCAGGCAATAATTTAGCTGGTCTTTCACAGCCTCAAAATTGCACAACCTATGAGAGTTTTCGTTCCCAAAGGCTCAACAATGGTAGAAACCCTTCAAAATTTCTCCAACTTGCTCAGACGTCAAAAACCAAGTAATATATTCTCCAAATGATAATAAAAATGAATGCCTTGATGCCCTTTTATAATTCCTCAAGAAAGTCGATCTCTTTAGCTGTTTTTAATCTTCTTTTGAAATCCATTTTAGGTTTTTAATAAAAACTTTATAATATCTCATTGACCTTGGGCGTCCAAAATAATAATATAAAAATGTACTTTAAGTGAATTTAATTGAGGGTCATGGCCTCATCGAAAATAAAGTACACTTACTTTATAATTTAACTTTATAATATTTAATTATCATTAAAGTACTTTTAATGATAATTAATCATTAAACATTTAATAATTCGCCCATCCCACTGAATAAGAGGTCAATGCTGCATCTGAGGCCTATCCAGGTGCTTTACTAATTTTAGTAACCCTGACTCCTCTAGAATGGTGACTTACTATAAATAGTAAGTATGGAGAACTGAGTCAAACGAAGGCCAACCTGAACCAAGACTGAGCTCTAAGGGAGAAAAACACTCTGATTACTACCAAGAAGGACCCTTTAACCATCTGTCTTAGCCTACGAGGGCCAGGAATAGGCTAAACCATCATAAAACAGAATCACGCTAAAAAGGGGACATTACATTTTTCCCTTCAAAATACCTTTATCATCCTCTTCTCCCATTGCAAATTCAAAATACCTTTATCATCCTCTTCTCCCATTGCAAATTAAACAAAGGACAAAATAATTGTCAAAGACAACAATTATTCTTGTAAACAAACACAAAGAAACATGTAGGACAGTCCTAGACACTAAAAGTTTTGGAGGGTGTAACGATTGATTGTGTTTGGGGATGACGGAACATACTTGGGCAATAGGAGAACCTCAAAATCTCTAGTTTAAAACATTTATGTCTATCCATTAGGCAATAGATTGAAATCCATTCATAATGCATAAACATGCAACTAGTTTAACCTAAATAAAAATGACAAAAAGCCACATCATTGAAAGGGAAATATACACTATTGCAAAAAAAAAAAAAGCACAAGGATTCACATTACCTACCTATGGATGGATGATATACATGGTTCTGGATGATATAAAAATCATGTAGGTAAATCTCAAGCACAAACTCATCAATGTTGTTGGCGTTTAAATTCGCACCTTTGGAATGCGGATTTGAAAACGGACAGCTATGCACAGATAAACTGCTCTTCAAATTAGGAGGGGAAGCTCCCTCTTGCCGATGGTATTCAAGAAAGTAAACTAAAACTAAGTTGCCTATCTTTTTTATCAACTTAGAGCACAAGGTTTATAAAACACAAACGCCACAGCTGAGATTTTCTGATTTAAGAACTTCAACTACGACTAACTTAAGCTAAAGACGTTCCTAACCTCTCAAGTAATATGCAGAGCGAGAGAAGCTAGAAATTAACAAGGATAGATTTTCTAACAAAATACTTCGATAAACTCTTTCTCAACGAACATCTACACACTTCAATGTAAGTTGAAATCAAGATCATAAAAGTAAAACACCAATAACGGAAATCGGAGATTTTATATCAAGGCAAAGGAGGCTCATGATTTTATTACTCGAACTTCTGGAAGAAAACTCACTTCTAACATGCCTGGAATAAGAAATTGCAGCTAAAGGAGCTTGCAATCTTATTCTTACACAACAACAATCACACTAACTCCTTGTTGGCTAAAGAGGCTCAACAATTTGCTATCACAACACAATTGAACGACACTTGAATAACAAATAGAAGGCAAAATAGGCTCAGCGTTTTGTTATCACTAGCATGGCTCCAACACAAAGTGAACTGAAACTGAATAACAACTTGCTGCAATACAGGCTCGCAATTTGCTAACACAATAACCGTTAAAGAAACTAAATGAGCAAAGGCTCTTATTTATAGAGAAGCAGAGGAGTAGGGAACCCTAAAATCTCCTTGCTTTCACAATCTAGGGCTTGCTCAGCAAGCAAAGCTTTATTACTAAATCTAGAAAAAAGAAACCCTAAAAAGCAGAAAAAGCGGGAAACGCCAACTATTACATCTTATCTTCTTTCTATCCTCAAAGAATGGATAAGGATTATTCCAAGAATAGAAAGAAAGCGGGAAAGAAAGCTTCTAGAAGAAAGCTGCTTTAAAGCTCGATCTCATCCGCTAGAAAATTGGAAATGGTGTCCCGGTTCGGTGCATCTATGCCAACTAAGGCAATATTCTGATTCTCCAAGATCTCTTCGCCCTTAGAGAATCTTTCACTTCTTCAACTGTTTTATGAGTTCTATTCTTGCAAAACATCGCTGCCCAAAAAGATGACTCACTAATGGCTCGCAATTTGCTAACACAATAACCGTTAAAGAAACTAAATGAGCAAAGGCTCTTATTTATAGACAAGCAGAGGAGTAGGGAACCCTAAAATCTCCTTGCTTTCACAATCTAGGGCTTGCTCAGCAAGCAAGCTTTATTACTAAATCTAGAAAAAGAAACCCTAGAAAACAAAAAAGCGGGAAACGCCAACTATTACATCTTATCTTCTTTCTATCCTCAAAGAATGGATAAGGATTATTCCAAGAATAGAAAGAAAGCGGGAAAGAAAGCTTCTAGAAGAAAGCTGCTTTAAAGCTCGATCTCATCCGCTAGAAAATTGGAAATGGTGTCCCGGTTCGGTGCATCTATGCCAACTAAGGCAATATTCTGATTCTCCAAGATCTCTTCGCCCTTAGAGAATCTTTCACTTCTTCAACTGTTTTATGAGTTCTATTCTTGCAAAACATCGCTGCCCAAAAAGATGACTCACTAATTGATAACTTGGCGGCTCTGCAACTTTATGCTTCTGACACCTCTCTTGATTTCCATCAGAAGAGTATTGCAACACTCTTTTCCGATACCTTTCCTCTTTCTCATATCACACCTCTCGTTCTTCAGCTGAGATGATGAAGTTTTAACATAGTGCTGATTTGGTCTTAAACTCGAGGGGAATGTACTCCATATTGAAAACCTTGAAGAATGACTGTAAACTCGCCTATGTTCAGACAAGTCTTGAGCAACTTTCTATTTTTAGAATGCTGGTTTTTCGTCTTCAAACGGACAAATTTTTGGAAATTTTTCTGAGATATGGGTTTTGCTTAGAATTTCGTTGCAATACAACCCAGATCGTCCGTTTTTGAAAATCTTGAATTTAGACTGAAAAAGCAGCAAACCCTAATTTCTTCAATTTTTCATCAAAAAAGCTGGCACCTGGGTTTTGTTCAGAATACAATTTGGAATGCACCCAATTGATCAGATATGAAAAACACTGATGGCTGATCGAAAAAGCAACCAACCCTAGAATTTGAAATTTTCATGAAAAAGTTGTGATATGGGTTTTCTCCAGAAGACTGATTGGAAAGGACCTAGATGGTTGAAATTTGAATGCATTGAGGTTTTCACTGACATGCAGAATAAAAACACTTGCTGCAACTTGATGAAGTTCTTGAAAATTTCCTTCAGAAGATTGAAGAGAAAGGACCCAGATGATTGAAAAATGGAATGCCTTGGTCTTCTTCTTGAAAAGTTTGATCTTTTGGATGAAAAAGCTCGAAAAAGCAAGGGTTTATGTTGCTGGTCTGAAAAATATGATGAAAAACCAGCAAGCTATGTTCTTGAATCTTGAAAATTTTCTTCAAACTTGCTGCTCCAACTTTCTCCCTTGAAGGCTACCTGCAAAAATAATGAAAATAACATAAAAGAAAGATGTTAAATAGACTTAGGGTTTTGTTTTTGCTTTGCTTTCTTTTGCTTTTATCTCCAAAACCCTAAATCTCAGCTTAATTGAACTTGGACGCCTCTTTCTTCTCTTGCAATCTTGAAAATTTCGAAAATCTATGAAAATTTTCAAAGGCATGTGAAGTTGGGCGCCCTTCTTCACCAGGGGCGCCCACTTTACCCAGTGTTAGCCAAGATTTTGGCATTTTCAACTTTCCTTCATTTTGACATGCTACTTCGCCTCTGATTTCCCGTTGGCAAATTGATTCGATAGGCGAGCTGAAGGTTTCACGGCGGAGCTTGATTGATTCTGAGAAAGAAGTTTTGGAGTCACCTCTGGCTAAAAACTTGATCTTGACCTTCAAATTCATGGGAGCCTTTTCCTTCGAGGGGCTCCGAACTTTCACAGTGTTAGTCATTTTTGCATGATTTTCAAGTTCTTCATATCCCTTTGATCTTCTGATGAATTCTCTGTTCCCGAGGCTACGCTGATCCGATTGACTGGCTGACAAGCTCACTGGATAGCTTAGCTGGAATCAACGAGATGATCTTGGAGACTGCGTTAGTGAATTCCATCATCTTAGAGCTCAAAAGTTTGGGCGCCCTTCTTCACCAGGGGCGCCCATGTTTACCAGACTTAGAATTATTTTTATTTTCATCACCTTTAATCTTCTTCAGATGATCTCGTCAGATCTGGAGTTCTAGGCGTCCGATTGACTGATGGTTGGGCTCGTTACGAAGCTGACGAAGAATGAGGAGGGGTCTTCTGGGAGAGATTTTGCCAAAAAGTGAATTTTAACCCTTCAAAAGTTTGGGCGCCCATCTTGGCTGGGGGCGCCCATGTTCACCAGACTTGGTCATTTTTACACTTTTTCTATGTCTGCTTCTGAAACTTCGTCCTCAGCCTTCGTCGGACCCCCTGTTTAGCTCCTCGTATCTGGTGATTGCGAACTCTGATTGAAATGCTGGATATCCCGTTGGAAAGCTGGATCAACTGTGAAGAGATCTCATTAGACACTCGTCTGCAAATTCATCTGTTGGGACCCCTGAAAACTTGGGCGCCCTTCTTCACCAGGGGCGCCCACTTCCTTCAAACTTAGCCATTTTTACTGATTTTCATCTTCAAGTCTGAAACCTTCATTCTGTACCTTCATCTTCGATCTGAATCTACAGGATGTTAAACAGTCAGACGTGCTGACAAAGACAGGCATCGCGAAGCTGGCAGGATACTGAAAAGTTCAAACATATTCTTGAACCCTAACGGCTGAATTAGGCCCTTCAAAAAGCTGGGCGCCCTTCTTCACCAGGGGTGCCCAAAATCTGAACACTTAGTCAAATTTTGATATTTTCAACTTTTCCTCGTTCTGACTTCAGTTTGGATCCCCCCTATTCGTCGCTGAATTCCGGATGACTGAGTAATCTGATAACTACACCGCTGAATTCGTTGCGAAGCTGACAGAGAACTGAACAACATTGACTGGAGGCGCAAACCCTAATTCTGACATTTGGTGCCCTAAAAAGATGGGCGCCCTTTTTCTCCTGGGGCGCCCAAACTTGCCAATGTTAGGAAATTTTCATCATTTTTTATCTTCTTCATTCTCCGTGCATGTTCATCATTTCATCTTCTGTTGAACGTCTGAGTGTTGATTCTGACGCCTGGCAGCCGAATGACCTCCATTGATGACCTCAGAGCTCCAGATATGCTTCTGAAAAAGCAAAATAGACCCACAAGGGCAAAATTGACTATTTTGAGATTCTGACTGCACCAGCCTGATATGGACGTATTTTGAACCAATCAAAATCAGTTTGGACCCTAGCGGACAAACTTTCTATTTTTAGAAAATTTTGCCGGTATCCGTTTCGAAAGAAACCCAGAAAAACCCAGAAAACGTTACTAATTTTAGAAAATTTCTAAAAATAGCAGTTTTCCTAAATTTTAGGGATGAAAAACTGAGATCTGGGTTTTGTAGGTTAAGCTGCTCTGAGCAGACCCAGATCGTCAGAATTTGAAAATTTTGTGTTTTAACCCTTCATGCAAGACGTGCACACCCAAATTTTGACCTTTTTGACTGATTTAACAAGACTTTTACTCATTTCTTCAAAATATCTAAGTGTAACAAAAATTTTAATTTTGGGGTACAACAAATGTATTGTGGCTTAGGATAGTCTTCCTCATCAAAATTTATCTCCACTTGTTGGAGATACCTCTCTTCCTTCTAAAGATATCTCGCAAGTTCATGCTATTGTTCTATCTCCTTAGAAATGATCACCCCAAAATCTGTTCCTTCATCATGCTCCTTAGATGAAACATTATCTTCTAGAAGGGGCTGAAGTTGTTGAAAGATCTCAATTCTTGTATTTGACTCTAAGTCCACAATGGGTGTTGGTTGTGTGTAGGATGAATTTCTATAGTTTCATCATCTGCATCTCTTGAATCTTGTTCTAACAATCCCTCAAGATTTGTAACTTATTCAAGCACTAGTTCATCATCAAAGAAAAATGTCAACCTTGAGAAATAAACTCTACAAACTACCACGTAGGCCAAATTAAGGCCTTTGAAACCACATAAACCTTCATAACACACGCCATTTTCACAATTATATCACTTAAGCAAAAATAGGTATTTGGCATTTTTTTGTTATAGAAATGTTTTTTAAAAAATGATTTTTTTTTTCCCTTTAGGGCAACCCATGGGTTTCCCTCAAGTTTTCCCAAGGTGAAGGATCCATAAGGAACCTAGGGTGTGTAATGTCCTCACTTTCACACTGACAGTTGGAGTTGTGTGCTAGCTCATTCACCATTCCCGTGAGCTAGTCATTTTGGTGAGGGAATGTATTTTTTGGCCAAAAGTACAAAATCAAAAGGGTAATATTAAATAATTATATTAATGGGTTATAAAGTGACTTAAATGAAAATTAAAATATTAGGGTCACATCAAGGAGTCATATCAAGGGATCACATCAAGGAGTCATATCAAGGGATCACATCAAGATGTCACATCAAGGAGTCATATCAAAGGGTCACATCAAGGTGTCACATCAAGGGGTCACATCACATCAAGGAGTCACATTGACAAGAAAAGTGAGAGGACTTCCCTTGAAAAAAGTATAAATAGAAGCTTGGGCTTGGCTTTTATCATCTTATGTTGGAATTAACTTTGCATATTGAGAATTGTCTCTTGTCTGGAACTAAGTTACAGCTTGATCAAGGTGATGCTCCCTTGGTTATTATGGTTTGGTGATGGCCCAATTCCCAAATTCAGAGGTGGATGCAATCAGTATTCATCATAGAGCTTATTGGAGGAATTTTGGAAGGTTCTAGGTGACAAAAAGAGGTTTGCAATTTTGTTTCAGTTTGCAGGTTTGCCATGAAAGATCTTGCTTTTTCATTCGTAGCTCATCATTGGAGGATTAGATTTTTGTGGGTACTTGAGGGATCAATTGCTAGTGACTTGGCAATCATTTCAAGGGCAGATTGAAGGAGTTTGCAGCTGAAGATTATTTTATATTTTCAACTTCTTTAAACAGCAGGGGCGGCCCTCTTAGGAAGGGGCGTGTAATGTCCCCTTTTTCGGCATGATCATGTTTGATAGTGGTTAGCCTATTTCTCAGACTCTCGTAGGCTAACAGGTTGGGTTAGAGGGTCAGTGGCATTATTTGATGAGTTTTGTCGTTCTTAGTTTAGAGCCCAGTGACTAGTTCACAGCAGGCGTTGGCAGTGCAGGAGTCGATCGCTTCTGACGGCACAGGATTATATGGTGTTTTGAGTGAGTTATGGGTTTTTAAGTGATATTAAATATTAATTGATTTAATATTTAATTATAAAGTCAAATTGACTTTATATTTTTAAATCACTTAAATATTCTTTAAAAGTGATTTAATATTTTAATCACTTAAATGAATAAAGTGCGCCCAAGTATTTAATTCATATACTATTGAAATGAATTAAATATTATTTAAAAGATTTTAATATCCAAAAGTGGCGCATCTTTCTTGGAATGTGTGCCTTTGCATAAAAGGGCATTTCTGGCAATAGAAACTCATCTTTTGACTATTTCACTTTGCCTTGAGCATTTTGCCTGTGCATTCTCCTGTGATCAGGGTTTGAACAACTGCCATTGAAGAACGTTACCTCTTCAGTGTGAGCACTCTTGAGATTGTGAAAGACCAATCGAATCAGTGCATGTTGAGAGCTTCAGCCAGAGGTTCTACAGATACATACAGAGTTTATTTATTTTGAGATTGCTTATTGTTTTCAATAATTGAGGGTTTCTACTGGTGGCGCATCCTTCTTCACAGACAGAGGTTTCCAGCATAGTTTCCTTCCTTTCTTTTCATAGCCGTACGGCCTTCATTGGGAATTGTGCCTTGAAAGAGGCGTGTGAAGAATAAAGTTGAAACGCCTCCCTTTGGCTTGGTTTTGGTCTTCCATCATGCACGTCCAGTATTTCTAGAGCATTGTGTCCAGTTTCTGAGCAGGAGAAATGAGTTCTAGAGATTTGGTGTGCCTTTATGCTTGATTTCATCATTTCCAGCTGTAGATTTGGCAACTTCTTTATTTAAAATAACTGGAGATTTCCTGGTATGTCTGTAATTCATAATCTTATTGTTTCAGTATAATAACAACTTCTGCATTTCCATTATGTGAGAAATTGTTATATATTTCAATTTACAAGCAAAAATATGCTGCGCCCTGTTGACGTGGTTTTTGAGACCGCACCAACACAGAACAAAGTCGCCCAACGGACGCTCTATTCTCTCTTGATCAAAGTATTCCGCACGCTAAGATTGCCAGAAAGTTCGTGCGTTCAACTCCAAGGTTCCTTTAGTGCGAATAGGCCGGGCCTTTGGCTTGATGTGATATTGCTGGTATGTCAAGGGGACTTACGTAGTTGTTCAGACTTCTCGCAGTTAGCAGTTGATATGTAATTTGAAGGGGATTCTTACGTGCATGATTCGGCAGTGTGTATCCTTTTCTAAAACTAACAAGAAGTATGCGGAAAGTAAGAGGGAAAAGGGCCTAAGAAATTTGTACTCTATTCTAAATGCAAGGTATGTGGGGCTTCGTCTCAATAGACTTCAACCAGATTTCACCTAGCCTCCGTCGGACAGCCTCAGCAAAATCGGTGCAATCTTCAAAGGGGATAGCGGAAGGTATTCAAGTTACAGTTTAACATACGTACACCATCAGAACAACGCATATAAGTATGTAAGCCATAACCGAAGTTAAGCACAAAATAATGTCCAGTTGACCACGCAAGGCAGACTTATCATCAACAAGCCGCTAGTGGTATGGAATAAAATGAAGCTATCTCGATGAAACACCACACACCAAAGTAAGCTACTTGCATGAATTTAATCTACTTGGATACGAAAGGAAGAAGAAACCTTGCTAGCATTTCATGACAAGACAAATTCCATCATCAATGAAAAGATCTATTATCACAAAATGTGTTACACAACAGTCTCTTCAAAAGTTTTCAAAGGGAAAACTTTCTCTCTTCTCCAAATTATGCAAAAATGCTCTACAATCTAGCTCTAACTCTATCTCAATTCTAGCTCTGATCTAATCTCTGATCTCTAATTTCTAATTCTAATGCCTTACAAATGAGGGGGACTCCCCCTTTTATAGCTAGCCAAGTCCCAAAGGACGGCTAGGGTTACAATCAATAGAGTGGCCAGAATCGTGCCACCTCAGCCCTAACCCTAAAAACTGCCAGAATAGGGAGTGGTACATTAAATGAATCAAAGATTCCCACCCACTCCCAAAATAGCAAATGTAATAAATGCTCAGTCTTCTAGAAGATCCTCGTCCAGTAGTGTGTTCCCATTAGCCTTCTCTCTGACTGCCAACTCAACAAATCTGCTAAGTACGGCCTCAACCTCCTCAACCGAAATAGATGGAACACAATCTAACTGAAACTCTAACACTGTAACTGAGTGCTCGTGCCTCGTACAAGATTTTCTCCAAGCAGCCAATGAGTCCTGCGTGTTCTGGATCAAAGTGGAGAATGTAGCAGTATTTTCAAAGTCATCTTGTACGAAGGTCTTAACATCTGCGAAGAATGGAACCAGCAAACCCCTCAAATTATCGTACTTATTTCCTCTCGGACTCACCGCCAGCGGCGATGGCCTCAAGGTGTTCTCAACTCCATCTACGAGCATTAAGTAGCCTTGTGAATCCTGGCTGAATCCGCCTGTGCTGCATCGAAGAAGCCACGCCCTGTGATAGCCGAAGAATACCACCGAGAGAAATCATATCGGTCATTCGCTTGAATGACACCTCCATCAATCA
>VDFB02096356.1:47826-130392 GCA_007258455.2 Sequoia sempervirens | reverse complement strand
GGATGTCATCATATTTTTCCAGGATGACTTTGGAATAAGTATTGTGGTGTGTGTAGCAATCAACATGACCGTAATTTTGTTTGATATGTATTCCTTACATTTTGATAAGTTATTGTATACAGTATTTGTGGTGTTTCCTTATGGTTCACAAGCTAAGTTATTTGACAGGTCAAAGTTGCTTAATTCATTCCAAATTTACTTGATTTTGTGTTGATTCAGAAGGATAGTTGTCAGGATGTTTGGGTCTAGTGGTGATATAGGGTATAACAGAAATATTTAACAAGTACAATTTTTTGAACTAACCATGATACATTTTTAAATGTTCTAGATCTTTTGTTTAATATATTTTTGGTTGAAAGTGACTCTTCTTTGATAGAGCATATACAAGATAGCAGTCATTTTGATCTTCAAAATTCGGTGATACAGGACTTGACACAAGTATGCATTAATTTGGCTACTTGCATCTTGAGGCAGTAAGAACTATGTTGATATCAAGTTCATTTTTCTTTGTGATCATTGCAAAATGTTGATTAATTACTTGTTTCCTATCAAATTTGTCAAAATTTGACAGGAGTTGATACTTGCTCATTTGTTAATGACTTATTAAATGGTGAATAAGGAGAACTTTGGGAAAATAATTCCTGTTAAAATTGATTTGGCAATTATAAAGATGTTTGTTTTAATAATACAGTGATATTTGGTTGAGGAATCATATGATGATGTGGCATGATTGCTTATTAAATCCTTTGATCCTGACATTAACAATCTATATATTCTTGACCTTGGATTTTTAGGTTTATGATTAGGTAATAGGTACATAGTGATATGGATTAATCTTGGCATTAGTACTTGGTATATGGTGTATACCATCATTCTTAAGGCTTTAATGTCTTTTCTGAAAAAGCTTTGCATGATTATATCCATGTTGCAACTTGGTATTGTTGGCATTGCTTCAGTAATCATTTCATAGTCCTATTTGGATCTTGATTAAAAATGAATAAAGATTGTTAGTGATCTTGGTTGCATTCTTTATGATTCTTGTTTGGCTCTTAATAGATGGAAGTATTGCATGAAAATGGCTGAAGCTTAAAGGGATATTTTTGTATATCACTAGTGAAACAATTTGGTATATTCTTTGGTATCAAAAAAGATGATATGTTGTTGTCATGTATCTGATATATATTTCTTGAGTGGTAAGTGCAGACAATATCTGGTACATTTTATTATTGTCTAACTCTGTTATATCTTCTTCATGTGCTATCAAGAACTTGTTCTCATGTTTGAGACAACTCACAAGAATAGTGAGTTTACACATTTTCCTAGTCATGCTTCTTATTCTGAGATGAAAGTGGTGCTAAGTTATGTTGAAGTTGGTGTTGCTTGCACTCAATGGTTTAGTATCTCATACAATGGCTATATTCATGTAATTCTTTCTTGGATTATGTATTCAATGTCTATGAGTAGCTAATGCTTACTTGATTACTATTTTTGAAACATTGAGGACAACATTGACAAAGTGTTATCTTTTGTATCAAGGTTGTATGGTCAGTGGTAAAAACTTTCAGCTTGACAAGATGATCTTGGTTTGAGATTTGGATATGGATATTTGAAAGGATGCTTGGATAGTGGTAGTGCAATGGAAGAATGTGTTTGGTCTATCAATGACAGTGTGTTTTTTCTCATTCTTAATCTTTCTCCTCCTCATGTTGCTCATATTATTGGTTAGGTTATGTGTATGGCTCAGTGACATTTCAGTGATGTGTTTTAGGGGGAGCTTTCTTTGGTTTCTCTTTTACAACTCTATTATATTTTGTTGCTCTATTGCTCTATTTGCAAATGGATATGTGTTGGTTGGCTTCAGTTGTTTTTTATTCATGGTATTTCACATTCTCCTCTATTATTCTTTATCATTGAGGAAAAAAGGGGGAGAGATATGTGTTTTTCCATCAAGATCAAAGGGGGAGTTTGTTGGCTTTGAGTTATTTTTTGGTTTTTCCTTGATGTCAAAAGTTGATACTATATGCCTTGATGTTTCAATGTTGATAAGGACAAGCTAACAAGTTCACACATCATGTTTCAATGTGGTTGGCATATTCATTGGTTTAGTTATAGAATTTTGGCATTGACATTGTCATACTTGATTTAATCTTGGCTTACTCTTGGTCTATTCCTGTTTTTGCATTCAGTACCTTGGCTATGGAAAACAATATGGCTTTGGTTTACATTCAATTTTTTTATATCTTGTGGTACTGATTAGGTTGAGCTTCATGCGCAGATAAAGGTTATCTTGCTTATACAATTGTTGGCTATGGTATTGGATTTCAAGTGATATCATTTTATATGTTTGATTATTATATCATTTTGATAGTGAATCAGATGGGACTCATTTTGGCATGATGACTTTCAATTCTTGCTTGATTCTATTCAGACATATACAGGTGATTGTTCTATTACATCACTACTTAGATGAAGATAATATGGTTTTGGTTATATGGAATTTGGCTTCAGTTCACATGAGGTATATTGCTTTCTCACAAGGCTCTTTCAAGTTATATTTCATGCTTTACCTAGTATTGATACACAATCAGATTTGTATTCATGAGTTGGCTATTGTATATAGCTTCATAAGTTTTTCATTACATGGAATTCATTTTTTGACTCAAAATAATACATATATTTATTGCCTTTGTTTACAAAGGGCAATAACCAATGGTATTGCTTGGACTTACCATATTACTTCATACAAAGTGTATTTTGACACTTGTGCCTTCACATTTTACATGGGTTCAATATTTGAGTTTCAATCATATGCCATATTTACATATATCTTGGCACATGGTTTATAAGTGATATAAGTTTTTGGTAAATCCCTTGCCAGGAATTGAGGCATTTTTTTTTAATTTAAAGAGCATTCACTTTGCACTCAAGCCGACTATAGTGTTTATTATTGGGCTAGGTGTTCATTTGAAAAATAGTGTTCAAGTAGTCTTGTTTCGGCCCTCCTATATTTGACATGGGATTGAGTTTATTTGAAGTCACATGGCAGTGACCAAGGAATATTCAAACTCTTGAGTGATATCAGGTATCGACAGTTGACATAATAGTTTTATCATTTGATTATTACTGTGTCGGTCTCTTCTGGATTCCAAATGATGTTTAATATCATTTGATGTGGACTTCAAAGATCTTATACATTTTTTAATAAAGTATTTAAGACTTAGAGATCAAATGGAAAAATAAAGAAAGAAGCACGAGATGAGAATATAGGGTGTGGAACCCTAGCGCTACCATGATGAAATTGCAATTATAGGTTGAGAAAGATCATGGTGGTTTTATGATCTAGCTTTCAGGTATGGTAGTTTATGAAGGTTGGCGAGTTAGTTGGTGGACTCTCCATGAGCTGAAAGTAGAGGTAATAGAGGATTTTATAGGATTTTTTGCAGTTTGAAACACCATAGCAGAGGTAATATTTGAACATTCTTCTTGCTACTTCGAAGTGAAAAAAGTGAAAAATGTAATATTTTGGTTGTTTGAAAAGATCTTGAATCTTGTTCTTTGAATTTGTTTTGAAACAAATATTAAGGAAATGGCTATGGAAATAATTGACAGATTATTTAAACTATATTTTTTTCATTTACATTTTTGTAACCCTAAACTCAAGGGTTTTGAAATTTTTTTCAAACACTCTACAATGTATAAATGTATGGCTTGAAAAAATTATTCTATTCGGTTGTTTGGAGAAGAGAACAAGAGTGTTGTTGAAGGGTTTTTTATAGAGTTATATTTGAAGTTTTGAAAAAGTGATAAAAAGAGGGTTTTTTGTGCATTGTCTCTAGTTTTTCTAAAACAAAGAATCATATTCAGATTTGAGTGAGAGTGATTATTTCTTGTACTATTGAAATTAGTAAATTATGTAATTGGAATTATTGAATATCATTTTGTTCTGTAGAGATTTTATGATTGCAAAATAGTGCAATTGTAAGGTCCTTACAATTTGTAAATTTTGTAGAGAGAAACAATGTAAAGGAGTTGGTTCCCCTATTGAAGTTGGTGCTTCATAATTTCAGTGTGGAGTTGGTGCTCCTATTGAACTTGGTGCTTCATAATTTAAGTGTTGAGTTGATGCTCTGAAAATATTGTAATCAATTTTTGAATTAAGCAAGCCTATAAGGCATTTTAGAGTGGTTTTTCTACCCCAAGAGGGTTTTCCACTTGATAAGTTTTTTGTCTCTCTTTTGTGTGGTTTGTGCTTAAATTGTTTACGTTTTTCATTATGTCATATGTCAAACTTGTTTATGAAATGCTCTGATACACTTGCATCATTTCAATTTGTCTAAAAGTTCAAAGTTTAAAACTGTCATGCAAATGTTCAATGTAAGAATGTGATAAATATGTCATAAGGAAAGTTCAACCTAGTATTGTTGTGCTTGTAGTCCTATGTAAAATAAAGCATTAAAAAGTTTTTCACTCAGCATCATTTGAACAATTTACATTATGCTTTAATATGGTTTATTAAGTCACTCATGTTTTGGTTGGTTAAGTCATTAAAAACAATCTCTCTATTCTAAAGCTTTGTAATCACATTGCATATATATATATATATATATATATATATATATATATATACATATACATATGTATATATATATATATATATATATATATATATATATATATATATATATATATACATATATATACATATATATATATATATGCTATATATATATATACATATATATATATATATATACATATATATATATATTATATATGTATATATATATATATATACATATACATATGCATATATATATGTATATATGTATACATATACATATGTATATACATATGTATACATATACATATATATACATGTATATATATACATACATATATATACATATATATATATCACTCTTTTGTTCAAGGTCAAAAAGTTTAATTCTGCATTTCAAGTCATAAAAGTTTTTAATTTACATTACTCTGATTCACCCCCCCCCTCTTGGAGTAATTCCACTTCCAATAGTTCTTGACTCTTGCTTGAATGGAGTTGATCTTGCTTGAGACACTTGCTTGAATCATAAACTCTACATCACAATTGTTAGCACAATAACAAACATGATGAATACAATATTTGACATGATGATTGGCACATGAATAATGCTCTAAAATGCTTGATAAACTACACTTGAAATGCCTTGAATTCTCTTGTGAATGATCAAATACTCTTGTGAACTCTCTTGAATGCTAGGTAACTTATAAAATTTCTAGGTGTGAATATGAGTGGAAGAACCTTGTATTTATACTCAATTATGCAAGAACTCCCAAAATTACAACACTACAAGCCAACATCAAATCTAGGAGAATAAAATCCTGCCAAAAAATTGAATTAAATTTGAATTTTGGTCACATGGGCCTCATTCACCTAAGGTGGCAAATGAGTCCCATCAGAGATAATGTATGGGACCAAAAACCAAAAGTGCTTAGAAATGTTTGAAACCTACATCAGGAACAAATAGACCTAAGTGAGATTCATTCACCCAAGATGGAGAATGAGTCCTAGACATTAAATATAGGCCACACAAGCCAAGAACACCTGAATTATGATTGGTTACTGATTGGTGTTAGGATTATTCTCAAAAAGATGTAATAAATGAGGCTTGTGGATGCAAAATAGGGCCAATTAAAGCATAAGAAAGCCCAATTATTAATGATAATCATAGATAAGTGTGAAAGTGGGTTACAAAAATTTACAACACTCCAAATAAGCCCAGATTAAGGTTGATTATGTTTAAAATTATGTTCATTATGCTTAGTTATTTGATAAAACTCTAGAAAAGTGTGAAAGTGTGTTACAACACTTCAACACTTTTGCAAGGCACCATTAAATTCTATTAGTTCAAAAGGGCCCAAGACCTAATGTGAATGTGTTATCCACATTACAACACTAAATCAAGGAAACATTGAGCCAAAATCCACAAGGAGGGCCCAAACAAGTGAAAAAATGCAAAGGGATGTACATTTTACTACACTACATGTAATTTGTTTAACACATTCACATTAAGTCTTGGGCCCTTGTAAAGTAAGTTGACCTAGTTGTGCATTATTTAAAGTGTTGTAAACTATACCTTTACACTTTCATAGTAATCTAGGGTTTTATTAATAAATTGGGCTTTTTTATGCCTTAATTAGCCTAATTTTGCATCCACAACCCTTAATTAATGCATATTTCTGAGGATAATCCCAAAATTTACCAACATCAAATCATAATTCATGTGCTTTTGGATTACATATGGCTCATATTTAGTGATTTGCGACTCATACTCTACCTTGGGCATATGAGTCCCACCTAAATTTTGAGGTCCCGATCCTGATTTCACATCAATCTAAGCATTTCTTGAAAAATGTGTCCCAAAGCTTATCCTAATGGGACTCATATTCCACTTATAGCGTATGAGTCGCATGTGGCTTAAACCTAAATTAAATTGAAATTCTTGGTGATATTTTATCCTCTTAGATCTAATTTCAACTTGTAGTGTTGTAATTTCAAGGAATTTGGCATAAACAAGTATAAATACAAGGTCATTTCACTCATTTTTCACCTAGAAACTTATGTATTCATGCATTATATCAAACTAGTGATTGCAAGAGTCTAAAACAACATTCAAGAGCTGATTATCAAGCATTTTAGAGCATTATTCAAGTATCAAGCATCATGTTTGGTTTTGAGCTAACATTTATGATGTAGGGTTTCATGATTCAAGCAAGAGTCAAGATCCACATTCATTGGAGCCATTTCATACATGTTTGCAACACTTTATTACTAGGGTTTAGTGAGTTTCAACATTATATTTTGTTCATTCATCATTCATCCTTTATATTTCATTTCATTTCAAGGTTTGATTACCAAAATGGGATTTGACCAAGGAAAACCCCTTTCTACTAATAAAAAAACATTTTCCCCTCTCTTTAGTGTGTGATTTGTAGACCTAGGTTGAAGACACATTTAAAATCAATATTGGAAAAAAGTTGTCAAGGTTGCAAAGTTGTCAAAGTTTTCACCTTGTTTACAAGATCACTAAAAGACACCTACAAGGCAAATTTTAGCAATTTAGATCCAGAAATTAGGTTGAGAAGAAAGAGAAGATATTGAAGAGTAGATTCAGACCTTGACCCTCCAAAAAGGTTGAGCAACATTGATATGCCACTTCTAGCATATGAGTACTAGTATAGTGACTTTTCTAGTTTTCAGGAGTTCCAAAATTGTGACTGCCAGATTTTTGTTCCTACCCAAAAATCCTAATCTAAGACTAAATCACCTAGCTTGGCATATGAGTCCCAATGTGCATTAAATTCAACATTTCAAACCTTTTTTCAAGCTTGTATAGGTTTCCATGTGCACCTCTCTAATTTCTCAATTTTTGTTCTAATTTGCATTAATTTCTAGGTCATTCATTTGAGTTTTGCAAAGCATTAGGTTTTGTCATTATATCTTGCATGTAACTTGTCTTTCCAAGCCATAGCTTGGTGGTGAACCCATTTTTACTCTCTAAACATACCCTAGGACACCCTATTGCAAGATCTCTTTCCCCCTTTCTACATTTGGATTGAGATCTCTAAGGTATCCTTGAATGAAACTTGAGTGAAATAGGCCTTGAACCCCAGTGTTCCATCTCCTAAAAGGTGGAGCACACTATTTCCATCATTTCAGACATCAATGAAAAATCAATAAAAAATTTCTACCTCCATAATGGAAAAATTGATAATAAAGAGAGCTTATCATTTTGTTTTAGGTAATATTGCATCCAAACCCACAATCTTAATCCATTTCCTACATAACACATGAGAGATAAAAATGCATACAAGTAACCACAATGCATAGATCAAATAGACAAGCCACAATATTACATAAAATATACCTTGGGAAAACCCCTTAAATTTAATATTGAGTACTAAGACATCACTTTATTTAATATTTCCCCAATATTAACTTACTATCACATTTCTCCTACACATTAAATAATAATAATAATAATGCAATGTCTCAATAAAACATAAGTGGGTACCCAAATAATTATCTAGTGTGATTATCCACACCACCAAGGTGTGCCACAACTAAATAATTATTTAATTTCAAAATTATGATAAATCATTTTATGCAATAGTGTACAACACCATATCCCAACATTCTCCCACTTGTATACATTGCGTAAGAGATCAATACATGAAATACATCATCATAGCCATACATGAAATCACATTAATCTCCATCATGCTCTCAGGCTCCATCAAGATACCTAAAATAAGAACAAAGTAACCACCATCTCCAAAAATAACTCCTCTCATCCTCCAACATGCCACCTATGGAAGAAAAAGAACATGCCAAGATGAAGATGCATCAATCCATGAGCACAAGCATCAAATCCAAGTCATAACTAAGGCTCTAACTAAGTTGTTGTCAACTATAAAATAACCATATGATCAGAAATAGCATCCACAACACATGTTAACACATCCAACCATCCATACCTCCAAGGTATTAATACATCAATAAACCCATGCCAAGAACATATACAACCCATAAACTGCAATTAAGCTCCATGTATCAAATTTTTCAATGAAGAACATACATATCTAGGAACTCCCACTGCATAAGTAATTTCAAATCATATCAAGTCTACCAATCAACACTATGCATCAAGGTTTGATAAGTAAATCAAAGCATGATGTACCAAGAACAATAAGGGTATGTGCAGGACCATGATGGGCCAAAAAGTGGCGATACGATGGGTATTTGTAGGGTATGTGGCTGGCGACTTTTTTTTTACCCAAAATTAATAAAACGAAAAGGGTTTTTATAAGAGAATCTCATATTTCCACCAATATAAATTATGCTTTACTTTGAATTTAATAAATAATTATTATTCATTTTCTATTTGAATTACAACTAAAGTCCTAATTGATAGGTTGATTGAAAAACATTTATAGCTTTCAAATGGTATCACATTTTTTGAATCTGAAACATGCGTCACATTCTATGCTTCATATACTAGAGGATTTTTTTTTAAAAATGAATTTCATGAAGTTTTGACCAAGTTAAGGTGGTTAGGCGACGAGTTTTATATTTTTAAAAGTTGTAATAAAAAAATCATAATTAATTATTTACTTGGAAAAAAATACAAAAATATGCATCACATCGAGACATGAGTCCTCTACTTATATCTAAAATATTATAAAAAAATATTATCATTTTATTGTGGTTAGGGTGGTCAAACGACACCTACTTCTTATTTTTTCCCTGAAATTTAAGTACTATTGCATTGAAATTTCAAATTTTCACCAAAAAGATTTTGTTTTCTTAAAAATAAACCTAGTAGTTTAGAAACTACATTCAATTTTCTACAAATTCTATTCTTACATATTTTTGAAATAATATAGATAACTTATTCAAATTTTTATGTGAAGTTGTCTAACTCTAATTTTTCTAATTTTTTTGCCACTTAAGGGCCTATTTTTTCCATGATGATCCTACACATACCCATAATTATGATCCACACATACAACCCAAAGAGCTACATAATCTCTCACAACATGTTGCCAATATCCTCCCAAAACATAAACATCCAAGAAGGAACCATGAAGAGAGAAACCTATAAACCATAATGTCCTACCAACACCTCATAAAGTGTATTGTTGTGTTAAGTATGATCTCCTAACAACTCCAAATGAAAAGTCTCAACAACACCCATAACACTCATTCTCATAGATCAAGTACAACATATGAATCAATGTAACAATACCAAACATGGATGTAAGCCTCTCTAATCAAGAAGATCAAACTCATAGAAACCATCCTCAATACTGGAAATTAGCCTATAAACCATCTCCTAACAATCCTCATCAAAAATGATATCATAAACTCAAAAGCATAAGGAGATAACCATGCTATAACATCCCTCAAAATGAATCCTCTAGAACTAACTATCCATAGCTCAAGATCCATATATATGAAAGATAAAGCATATAAACTCATGCTAACCATCCTCAAATGAGTGTCCATAATAAAACACCATGAATCAACTCAATCCCATGAGAATCAAAGCACAAAACATAACGCATCTAAAATATATAATGGAAAATTACCTCTCAAATCATAATATTACCGAGTAGACCAAGAGTGGGGAATGAGAATGCTCCTCCAAGATAACCAAGCCATCATGACTCACTCCAAGAACAATCTCCTCTATTGATCCATAATTTATTCATGTCCATATCTAGGTGAAAGCTCCTTGGTCTTCCTACTAAAACTTCCAAAGAGTAACCATCTCAAGAAAATGTCTCTAATCACAAGAGAATTGCAACTATCACCTACATCTCAAAGTATCCACGAGCACCTATAACCAATCAATCCATGCCAAACTCCAAATGCAGCATAGCACCATCATGAAGTAATCAAGAAAATGATCAATGTACTAAATACAAAGAGAACTACCAAGATCAATGTCAAATCTCCAACCATAGAATCAAGAACCTATCATGACAACATGATCTAACCATCTCCTCCTAGGAGATCACATGCACCAAATCATGCATCTTGGTCCCAAAAGAACATGTAATATGCAAAAATATAAACTAGTATCAACAGTAAACCATGACATAATATAAAACATACTCTAAACTAGGAACTCACATCTCCAAACACATGAAGATAACCATCACCAATGATGCATCCACATCACTGTCAACAACTCCCATTGAATCATTATATGAGCTACACATGGCATCATGACTACCATCCTCTCCATGAAGATAATCCAAGTCTGTACACACTCAACTATAATATCAGTAACATACAAGTGAAACCATGATCTCCAAGCTAAGAAGATATATACAACTTCCATCAAAACATCACAAACCAATCCAACACTGCCAAAATATCATTGCGAAAAGCTCTCACTGAAAGTGTATAACCAATGAATGTAACAATTTATCATGACATCATGATCAAACCACATGCTACAAGTCCCATCACCTGACTAATCAAATACTCTAACCATTCATCCTCTCAATCCCAAAGCAACATACCAATGTACAAATGACCACAAACAGGGCTAACTAATGAAATCTGCAACAACAATGAATCAAACCTAGTGGATATAGATAATCCACATTCGATTCATCCCACTGCAAGTGAATGGGTAGTTAATCCACAACCTGCATAACTCATAGATAAAATCACTAAAACATGCAAACTCATTATCACATTAGTAACTTGCAAATTGAGATATCAAAGAAGATAATCTTGTAGACATCAAGACTCAAACACCAAATCAACCACAGATCTAATTTTCCAACCATGTCCACAAAAGAGTAACCATAGCCAAGGAACCAAATAAGCATCAAGAAGATAAGACCAATCTCCTAACATCAAACCATATCACCACCAAACACAACATACATGATCATGTCATGCCAATGCATCAAATGTACCTGCATATCAATGACACCATAACCATAGCCATCATTGTACCTGCATTCAACTATCATCCATACAAGACTTCAAGTCTTAAACCATGTCCAACCATGTCCTCAAAACCAAAGACAACTTGTGTACCTATTACCATCAAAGTCTAAACTTTGAAGCACACCTGTAAACTTCTACCTATAAGCACCAATTTGATAATCAGTTGTAGCATCATAAATAATATATAAAAGTATGTACTCCCTCAAGGTTTCACCTCTTGACTTGTCTGGATGCTCACACAATCACACCCTAAATCTTAGGCTCCTACAAGCAATCAAACAAGTACCAATCTCAACCATCTCTTCAAACTAATAAATGATCTAAACTATTGTGTATTACACTACAAATACTCTCCAATGCCTCTTCAAAATCAAAAATTCTATTTTGTATGCAAAAGTTATGACCAAAACCATGAAAACGATAACATCTAACTTCTAAGCTCCAAAAATATGTCAAAATGGCAAAATCAGGGAACCAAACCAACTCTGTATCATAGAACACAAAAAGAGTTTTCCAACAACTACAAGAAGTTGAAAAATGAACATCGTGAGTGAAAGTAATGCAAGTTTGAAGAAAACATCTAATTTCACTATATGAACAATTCTTTGGTGGACCCCACTTAAAAATTAAAATTAATTTAATTTTCTCCACTTAAAAAAGGGTGGTGGTTTTTTGTTTTTTGAGATTTTAAATTTAAAAACTTTAACTAAAAAAGGGTGGTTAGATTTTCTCGGTTTTATTTTATTTTTTTGAATGGGCATTTTCACCTTTTAAAGTTTCCTTTTTGATTTTCATTTTCTTGGGGTGCCATTTATTTTTTTTAACTACAGAGATTTTTTGACAAAAAATTAAAAAATTTAACTTCTTTTATTAATCTTTTTGATTAGGGGTTGGGGCCCTAGCTTGGTTGGCTAAATCTTTCCTGTAGCAGGAGGTTGGTCACAAGTTCTAGTCTCCCCACCCCCGTGGTACCGGAGGGCGTGTCCACCAGCACCGCCGGTCACGTTAAAAATTTACCAGGTGCACTGCAGTTTATAGGGGTGCTACCCGGTTCCTGTAGTCTAAAAATAAATAAAAAAAAAATAAATCTTTTGATTAATTTATTTTGCAAGTGAATATGTTTGCTTTTTATTCAAAAAAGGCCGACAGATTTTTTTCCAAAGACAGGTTTATATATATATATATATATATATATATATATATATATATATATATATATATATATATATATATATATATATATATTCTGCACATGGCAAAATTGGGCTATGCAAAAAAAATTGAATTTTTTTCAACTTCTCCAAAATAGGTTGAATTTTATGCCAAAATTCATCTCTTGACCAACCTAAATCCAACCATGAGGTCCATTTTGTCTCAAGAGGTCATCTATTAAATTTCCCCTACAAAACCCTCATATTAAAACTCAAACCAAGAAACCCTTTTTCACCCAAATTTGGAAAACTTCAAATCTACAATAAACCCAACAAATCTTAAGAACCCAAAAGCCCAAATATGCATACAAAAATCTACATGTATTTTATATCTTGTAATGCCTCAAACCCTACATACATGACCATGGATTCAACTTTACAGAAACTCTCAAACTAGGGTTATAACAAAAATTCTTCAACCATGAAAGCTCTAATACCACTTGTTAGGAAATATTGCATCCAAACCCACAATCTTAATTCATTTCCTACATAACCCATGAGAGATAAATATGCATACAAGTAACCACAATGCATAGATAAAATAGACAATCCACAAGATAACACAATATATACCCTGGGGAAACCCTCAAAAGGGAAAAACCTAGCCTCCAAAAGAATCCATACTCCATCATATTATTTAGAAATAAAGCAATACAAGAGTTACAATGAATAACTCTGAAGCATCAAGCCCTCCAATGCATTCCCATTCTTCAAAGCATGAATCCACATATCCCATGCCATGCTTCACAAATGCACTCCTCAAGAAGACTCAATAATGACAACCAACCCACTTTGCCAACCTAAACCACTACACATGTGTTTTCTTTTATAGACACAAGCTCACACAAAATACAACTAGTGGTAAGGTAAAACCATGTACCACAAAACCATGTGAATACAAAAACAGTAGCCTCTTATTTAATATTGGGTACTATGACATCACTTTATTTAATATTTCCCCAATATTAAATTATTATCACATGTCTCTCACACATTAAATAATAATAATAATACAATGTTACAATACAACATAAGTGGGTCACCAAATAATTACCTAGTGTGATTATCCACACCACTAAGGTGCATCACAACTAAATAATTATTTAATTACAACATTACAATAAATCATTTTATGCAATGGTGTACAACAGCATCCAACATTTTGAGGGATAGAGGCTAAATGACAATGGAATAATAAATCAACAACTTGTTGCAACTCACCCCTCAAATATAATCTCCTTGTGGGATTTAAGTCATGCATATCACCTTTAAGGATTGATTTTAATTTTTCTTGATTTAACTTGAATACTTAGAAGCATTAGTACTCACAAACAAAATGCACATGCATAAACATAAAAAAAACTCACATAAAACTTGACATGATGCTTGAATGATAAAATTCTGCAATAATTCTACAATTTTTTCTCTTGACTACTTTTTAATTGATTTTGAAATATAATAATTTCTCTTCAAAGTTATCTTGATAATCCTCCCTTAATTAAAATTATGAAAACATTATGTATTTCTATGTAATTAATCTAATTTCCCAAAAATTAAATCTCGATGGCCAACAATTAGGATTTGAATTTTAAATAATATATTACCAACATTGGCATATTTAAATTTGGGGCCATTTTAAGGAGACAAGGGTTACAAGTGTGCCCTTGTCCAAATCCATATTTTAAGGATCTAAAGTGTTAGGGGAAAAATATTAAATGCATACTTTGGTTTTTCATATTTGATTTTTTGATAAATGATAAAATGGGACATGGAATGCATAATTAAGGAATTTAGGAGCAAAATTAGGTTCAAGAATATAGGAGGAAAAAATCTACTGTGAAATTGTCAAGGGTGAAAATCATGATACTACATTTATCCCCCACTTTAGTGAGAATATGAACTCACACTCATAATCACAATAAAGTAAAAATATGTCAAGTGTGGTACAATTATCCATGTTTTAAAGAGATTGGATGGAAATGTATCTAGGGGAAGTGCACAAGCCCCTACAATTCAAGATCCCATGGAAAACCAACATAAGGAAAAAGGAACAGGCATGTATAAAATACAACATTAAAACACAAAACATATATGACAAGAACAAAAAACAATACAAATATAACATAATACAAATATAACGCTAACATAGTGCAAATAAAATTCTAATAAATTATAAATGTTAATACAAAAAAGAGGGTATGACAATCTTGTTTGTACTAGCAAGCTTTGCATGAATCTTACTAGGATCCATACCTAGGGTGTTCATGAATCACATTCTAACAAAGTCTAATATTTGCTAGGTGAACCATGAACCAAAGGTACCACAAGCTAGTGAAGTTTGATATTCACTAGGTGAGCCTTCTTAAAAGAGTAGTGAAATGAGAAACACATAAGGGAACTAGTGAAGACCAATTTTTAGTAGGTGTGTACCCATGTCAACCACACCAAGAATTGTATTCCCAATAATTCTGATAAGGTGCTACACAAATGGTCAAAATACTAAGCCAAAGCATGACTAAGCCCAACATGTGTAAACAAAGTGAAGCACATAATGGATTGTATGCACCCACCTTAAAGTAATTGCTAAACGCCATGCCATGTTAAATGCAATATGATAAGGTCATGAGAGCTTGTTTGTAAAGCCTTATGCCACTGATATGTTTCCAAATAAAGCTAGTTCATGTAGGGTTTCCCCCAATGCAATTCCATCATATAATTAGATTTCATAAAAAAATCACACAACTATAAAACTAACAAGCATTATATTCTATGACATCAATTTCAATAGCATGTGTTCTTTTGAATGAATCTTAATCAAAACTTAAATTTTATTATTCATGTAAATTTTATTTTGAGTCCCTATATTAATTAAATAAATCTATCATCAATAAAGTGGATAGAGCATCACATGGAAAAATATGAATAAACCAATAACTTGATGGGAAAGAAAGAATTACGTGACATAAATATAACCCTAACATTAAAAGATACCAAAAAATGGCCACTTATGTCATCATATAATCAAAAAACTCATAAAAAAAATTATGTGGTGATAACACTAACAAGTATTATATTGGATAACTTCAATTTCAATAGTAAGTGTTCTTTTGAATAAAATTTAATTAAAAGTTAGGACTTACTGTTCTTGTAAATATTAGTACAAGTGTTTTCTTGAAATAAAATATATATTCATGTGAAAGAAGACTGGAGATAGAAATGATGTTTACATATGAGATCAATTACATTACTATACATAGTATTACTTGATTCTATTATCATGAGTTTAAGAAAATGCACTAAGTGTGCAAATATTCTCAGTAGGACCTTGGAATGTTTTCAAATTGTTCATATGCTCTTGAAGGATCTGAATTCCCATATACCTACACAAGTTACAAAATCAGAATTATAATTGATGTTATAACTTGAAGGTTAAGCAGTTTATATATTATATATATATTATTAATAAAAATAAATACCTTCCAAGCATCATAGTAGTGGCTTGTGGATTGGTACCAGGGGAATCCTTGAAAATTGAATTGTCCACAACCCTTAGATTATCAACACCTTTGACTCGATACTTATTGTCAACCACCAAATCAACTTGACAACCTCCATGGAAATGCCAAAATGTCCCTAGTGTATCTTTGCAATACTTAGCTAAAGAATCATCATCAAATTGGTTCTTTGGTAATGTTGTGCCAAGGAATCGAAGCATTTTGGAATGTCCATCATTAGTAAATGCAAACTCTTGAAAAGAAGATGTTGCACTTAGATTAACCATTAATTTTACAATATTTGTACATTCTTGTAAATCATATGGGTGTGAAAAGTAATTGTAACGAACATGGGGGCTATCTTGAGGATTTATGCTTTTGAGCCAAAGCTCTCCCCTTGATAAGGGAAATGCAACCTTACCTGATATAATTCCCAAATATTGTATGCTTGTGGAATTTTTATGTTGAAAAAAGCTACCAGACACAATATATAGTTGTGAATTATCTACAATGCCCACAACTTCTATATAAGCAAATTCAAGTGGTTTTGAGGATTCTATTATGGTTGTTATACGGGGATTATCTTGAACTTCTTTCCCTACAAAGGGTGAATCTAAAAGAGTAGTAATATTCATCTCTTCAATTTGTTGTGTTGGGCCAATTCCACTTAAGAGCAGAAGTTGAGGACTACCTATGCTTCCTGCTGACAAAATTACCTCACCATTAGCTGACAATGGATTAAGTGGTACTTGATAATGTAAACCATCAACACTACTTGTGAACTCCACTCCACTAGCCTTAAGCTTTCCTGCAATATGACTTATTGTCAATGAAACATACATATATACATATAGATAGATAGATAGATGAGAGTGAATTATTATATTATAAAATTGTGAATGGTATGTGATCATTTAACTTTAGATTTCTCAATATTTTATTAAAATATTGAATAAATATTAATCCAAATATCTGATACAACAGTAAATGGGAAAAACATTAATCTAATTACTATTCTATTTAATGATAATAAAATATCTAAGTAAAAACAAAAAAAAAAACATATATAAATATCTTTTCTAAAAATTTAAAATAAAAGTATATGAACAGATAAACTAAAAAATTACTAGTATGAACACTAACCTAATTCAAATATGTTTGACCAATAAATTTTAAACACTATTTATCCCTTCTACTTATAAACAAAACCTAAAATTATGAGACTACTGAATTAAAGGAGAAGTGTTCTCCAACCTAAAGAACTGATACATTGTACAAAGGATTACTGAGTGAAAACAAGGGGGAATTTTGCCCCTTCTCAACCTACGTAGATATAGTTTGAAAACAGGGGAATTTTGAAAGTAAAAGATGTGTACGTACCTGATGCCACATTGAAGAGGATTCTGCTGGCAGTAGCATTCAGAAGAACCACAATATTTTCTGGATTTGCATACTGCAGAAGATCTGCGGCTGTATGTCTCTTTCCCTTCTTGTCAAAAGTCGAAGCACTGCTCTTGGTGCCCTCCAAATGATCCAAACTATATCCATTGTAAGGAAGAACTCCTGCTTCAAGAAGCCCATCCTTGAAAGCAGAATTCCAAGGAAAAAGCTTCTCTGGTTTGAAGATATTTAACTTCTCCACCCATTCATAAGATTCATTCACAAGTTTCTCATCCCACTCCATTTCCCGAATAAATTCAGAGCTTGCCCTGCTGTAGAAGCCAAAGTTGATAGCTGATGAGCCTCCTAGGACTCTCCCCCTTGCCAACTGCACTCCATCTTCTGAGACAAACCCCTCTACTACATACGGAAAATTTTTGGCTTCCCCGAAAAGCTTGAATAACCCTCTGAAGTCCTCAACATCGGGATTTCCATAAGGGGAGTCTCCCCTCTCCAATACCAAAACGGAGTAGTGCTGTGAGAGAGTTGCTGCCAGGGGACAACCCGCTGTACCTCCTCCAACCACAATGTAATCATATGCCCTTGCAGCTGCCTTTGCAGCATCTGTTGTCATAAACGGATATGGGTATTCTGCAAACACCACGCACAGAGCATTGCCTAACATAATTATTTAATGGGGTTCATGCACGTCAAACATTTCATTTATCAATGTTTCGGATCATATTTTATGATTTATCATTAGAATGAAGTGAGTTAGAAAAGATTTATCCTATAATAAATCATAAAATATGATGATAAATATTGATGAAAAATGTTTACACAGTAAAATTTAAAAACTTTCAAAAAATTCATTCCTGATAATAATCAAACTTAGCTATTAGGATCATAACAAAGAGATAAGAAATATCGATTTGAAACAAAAGTAAATTCTGAAACAATCTATATCATGAAATACCTTCAAAATCACATTCTATATCGAATTTCAATATTGAAGGCTAAGAAAAAAATATAGATGCACTTTTCTCAGAAATGGAACTCTTGATTAGAAACAAAAGTTCAATTTTTTACTGACCCAGACTAGATGATGCTGCCTCTGAACAGAATAGATGGCGATAATTGCTTAAAATCATCAGGCTTCAAATCACTAGAAGTACAAACTCCATACTTATTAACCAATCCAATTCCTTGTCTACAACAGAAAAAGAGATGAATTATTTTTGTGAATACTTGCATGCAATGCATTTTCTTTTATAGATGATCTGAACTATGATGATGTTGCTGCTGACGTGTTGCTTTAGTATGATGATGGTTGTTGCTGCTGTCATACTGCTTTATCAGAGAAAATCCATCATTGACTTCATTAAATTAATCCCCTAAACCTCCAAACTCGTACTCATTGCAATATTTTAAATAAATAGGCTGAAGTACGACAATGGTTGTTGAAGTTTTCATGCTAATTTACGTCAGTTTGCATGCTACTATGAATTATTAAAAACAACACACCATTATTGACTGCAGTAAATTATCGAAGACAGATTCTCAAATATTAAAAATGAAAAAACAAAATCTAACTCAATTTAGAGCAGAGTTCGTCAAAATGCAATAACGTTCTTTGGAAGTCAGATAGAGATAATGTGAACCATTTATGTTTGATATTTGCAGATATTCTACTTTCATTTTACTTAAATTGGTTAACTTTATAATTAATTATTAATATTAATGTTTTTTAATGTAGGATATCACTTTCTTTTATCTTCTTTATTTTATGTGTAGAATATATAATCTTATATTTGAAGATAAACTTCAGTTTTTATATTAGTTTGATTTATATAAATTAATTATTTAGATCATTAATTATTGTTATATTAACTATTTATGGTTGATTTTTGCAAATATTCTAATTTCATTTAACATTAAATCGGTTAACCTTACAATTAATTATTACAACTATCTTAATGCTTTTCATGTAGGATACCACTCTTTTTTATCTTCTTTATTTTATGTGCAAAATATATAATCTTATATTTGGAGATAAACTTCAGTTTTTATATTAGTTTGAGTTGATATTTTGAATGTATAATTTTATTAGTTTGATTCATATAAATTAATTATTTAGATCATTAAATATTGTTATATTAACTATTTATGGTTGATATTTGCAAATATTCTAATTTCATTTAACATTAAATTGATTAACCTTGCAATTAATTATTACCACTATCTTAATGCTTTTCATGTAGAATACCACTCTCTTTTATCTTCTTTATTTTATGTGTAGAATATATAATCTTATATTTGGAGATACACTTCAATTTTTATATTAATTTGAATTAATATTTTGAATGTATAATTGTATTAGTTTGATGTATATAAATTAAATATTTTATATAAATTAATTATTTAGATCATTAAATATTGTTATATTGATATATCCAATAATAGTTGAAACAGGGAAAATGGAGGACCGCATGAAACAGATTTCACATTTTTCCATTAACGGTAACTTTTTAAAATTTTAGGCCCATTCTATAAAGACCAAGGGTTTTCATGGGGCTCGAAGGACATCATTGACTGCTCTTCCCAAGGTTAATAGTGCAGTTTCTAATAGATCAGCCTTGGGTTACTATGGAAAGGCATCTTCATCAGCAAAAAAGGAATTTCCTGCCAGGTTTAAAGGATCTAAGGATTTTCCAAGTGATGTTTTTCATAACGGTGCTTGGATTCTTGATGAACAAGCTTCTATACTTCCTAATAAGAATTTTTAAAGCATATCACGTGCCACAAAATCTCTTATTAGGGAGAAGCAAGCACCCTTTGACATTTGTGTCTCTAAATCAAAAGTCCTAGCAAATTCCTCAAGTTCTTCTCACTCAAGTGGGCAGATGTGGCTTCTGGTCGTTCTGCTTCCCATTCACCAAATAATATCCCTTTTTTTGGTAACTCTGGGGCTCCCTTCATTCCAAACTTTTATTTTATTTTCCCGACCATTTTACCAAACGTCATTCCTATTGTTTGTCCTAAATCTTCTGCTCCTTTGAGATCCCCTCTTACTTTTCCAAATAACATCATTATTACTAAAAAAGTTCTTTTGGGCCCAAATGTTAATGGTTTTGATGGTGTCAAGCAGAGGGTTCAACCTAAGTCTCATTTGCAGAGGAAGAATAAGGATTTGGGTTTTAATGGCAAGAAGTAGATCCTGAAACAAAATATGGGGAGTGATCAAGTTAATGTTACTCTTCCTCATGCCATGCTTCAGCTGCAGATTGATGATCTTAAGGATGTGGCTCTCATTTGTAATTTTTGTAAGTTTTGTAATTTTACTCTAGACTTTGACTTTTTGAAATGTTTAATTTTTCAAACTTGGGAAGGATCTAATCAAGTTTTCTTTTTAGATAAGGGGGAAGGTTTCTTTGTAGTGATATTTCTAATAAAGATTCTAGGAATGTTGTTTATAGGAAAAAGTCTTGGATTTGTGAGGGTAATGGTTTATTCACAACCCTATGGATTCCAATTTTTTTTCCTTCTCAAACTAGGGTTAACTTCATTCCCTTTTGGGTTTAGTTGCAAGTGTTACCATTGGAGTTCAGATAATCGAGCATTATTAAGGTTCTTTGTAATCAATTAGGGATTTTTTGCATCAATATTTTCCTTTTTTCTCTAATCCATCATTACCAGTTAGGCTTTGTGTTCTTATTGATGTTTCTAAAATTCTACCAGTAGTTGTCAATATCAAGTCAATTCATGGCTTGTGGAAACAGAAGGTTTTTTTTAGGAGCCAAAAAAAAAATTGTTTTCTTTGCCATTATCCTATTCATCCTTCACAAAAGTGTGTGGAGTCTGAGGATTTGAACATGGATGTCAATATTCATTCATCCAAAAAAATTTCAATCTTCTGAATGACATGTCGATTGTGCCTTTCACATCTTCTAATAAGGATTTGTTGCAAACATATGATTTGTATTTTTTCTCTAAGGTGTTTGATGTCTATTTCAAGTGGTGTCAATTTATCACTGGTTTAAGCTCACAAAAAGTTTTAGTATTGAAATCATTTAGGGATTCTTCTTGTAGCTATCCCTCATTGGGGGAAGTCGAGGGTGTTCAAGCTATTTATTCTAATGAGATAGAATGTGTCCATGACAAACATCTTCTACTGTCCAAAAATTCATTAGTTGATCACAGTAGCGAAGGGGTACTTATCAAGGTTTTTGGTTATCATATAAGGCCTATTATTGTTTCTTTTGTATCGAGATTGGAGAATCTTTTGTTGTCTCCCATGAATATTTTTCTTCATTATCTCAAGCTCTTGGTTCCTCTGATCAATTTTGATAGTTTTCAACAATAGAATCAATGTGCTTTCAATGCTAACACTTGGTCTCTCAAATCAATGTGAGGAAAGATTAAATATTTTTGATGGCCAAGATGATGTGGATAATTTCATTTTGCATTCTCAGTTGGCTTTACTTGGTTCTAATGATTGTTCCTCTAGTATGCCTTCTAAGATGGAGTTTGAGAAATTTGTTGATGAGGCATTGGTATTTGTAGGAGAACAAATGATTGATGATATTGCTTCTGAGGTTTTTGGGGAAGGGGAGTATTCAAATGAGCTAGACTCGTTATCAATATCTCAGTCCCTTTTGTCACCTCCTTCAAACAAAAATTCACCTGCCAAAAGGGGTAGGAATTCTTTATCTATTAAGTTACAAGAAGGAATAGTAGCAGGCTTACAGTCAACTTTAGATGTCAAAATGGGTATAGGTTTGAAACAAAAAAGACCAAGGAGAGCTTGTTTCTCTCCCAAGTTGCAATGAAGTTAATATCATGGAATGTTAGAGGCATAAATACCCCTAACAAAAGGGCCTAAATCAACCAACAATCAGATGCTTGTGAGGTTGATATTATTGTTCTTCAAGAAACCAAAACTTCAAATGAGTCTTTTCAAGCTATTACTAAGAAGTGGAACAAATGGAAAGCTTCACATTTGTCATCTCAAGGAGCTTTAAGAGGTTTGATTACCCTTTGGAATGAAAAAATAATTTGCATTAGTAATGTTTCTTTTGATCATAATTGGCAATTAATGAAGTTTAATCATTTTGATTTAACTTTTTGGTTGTTGAATGTTTATGGTCCTAATAGTACTATAGGTAAGAAATTGCTATGGGAAACTCTGAAACTAAATTTAGATGGGGTGGGGCAAGAAAAATTTGTTCTTGCAGGAGATTTCAATGCAATTACAAGTTTACTAAAGAAAAAAGGTGGCCTATGTGCTCCAAAGAAAGATATGGAGGATTTTGCTACTTTTATTCAAGATAATGCTTTGGTGGATGTAATTCCACAAAATGGAGGATTTACTTGGACAAATAGAAGGAAGAATTTCCTTCAAATTTTGGAAAGGGAAAATAGGTTCTTAACTTCTTTGAACTAGGTCTTAAGTGAATTTGAATTGACATCTAAAATATTGCCTTTTACTGCTTTAGATCATTTTTCTATCTCTCTAAATTTGATAGCAAAAAAGGTAAAGCCACAATTTCAATCCTCTTTTAAGTTTGAGTCAATGTGGTTTGGACATCCTGAGCTTTATTTCTTGATATAGCAATGGTGGTTGAGTGCACCCTTTTTCATGGTTCTAGAATGTTTCAGTTTAGTAAGAAGTTAGATCATGTTAAACAACAATTAAAAATTTGGAATCAACATGTTTTTAAGAATGTTTTTGTGTAGAAAGATTTGGTTTACAAAAGGCTATTAGAGGTAAATGATAAAATTATTGCTAATGGACTTGATAGTGTATTATTTGAGGAAGAGTAAATTGCACTTGAGGAATGGAAAGAGTTGTTATTGAGAGAGGAGGTCTATTGGAGACAAAAATCAAGAGAATTATGGTTGAAAGATGGTGATAGGAATATAAAAAAAATTCACATATCAACACATTAAAAAAGCTAAATGTTCAATTTTCTCAATTCAAGATGGAGTCAGGGGTTTTGCTTACTAAGGACAAAGAGATTAAGACTGAATTTTATGTCTTATTAACTACAAATAACAATGTAAATGTTAATTTAGCAAGGGAAAGAGAAGAGCTTCTTCGAGATATTCCAAAGATGGTCTCTCATGAAAATAATGTTAAGTTGATGTCTCCTTTTTCTCTCAATGAAGTAAAAGAGGTGGTTTTCTCCATGACTCCTAACAAAGCTCCAAGACCTGATGGTTTCACAGCCATCTTTTATCAAAAGTGTTGGGAGTTCATTAGAGTAGATATTTTAAATGCATTAGAGGAATCAAAGAAAATCAGGAGGTATGCTGAAAAAGTTCAATGTTACTAATATTGATATCATTCCAAAAATCAATTCCCCAAATACTTTCTCCGATTTCTGGCCTATTTCTCTTTGTAATACAAAATATAATTTTTTTACAAAGGCCATTTAGATATTCATTTGCATCCTCTTGTGTCTTCAATCATTTCTGAGGAACAGGGTGGTTTCGTTCTTGGCAGGAAACACCAGAAGGACCAACTATTGCTCATGAAACATTGTACTCCATAGCTATAAATAAAATGTCTTCCATGATTATTAAACTTGATATGTAGAAGGCGTATAATAGAGTTGATTGATCTTTTTTGAATCAGGTTCTATTGAAGTTTGGTTTTTCTCCTAAGTGGTGTAAGTGGGTAATGGCATGTTTATCAAGTGCCATATTTTCCATGTTAGCAAATGGATCAGTAGTTGGGTTTTTTGGATCTACTCAAGGGGTCCATCAAGGGGGTCTGTTGTCTCCTTTTTTATTTATCATTTTAGCAGAAGCTTTGAGAAGATCTTTTCATAAAGCTCATGAGAAAGGTCTCATTCAGGGTGTTCCAATTCTAAATACTAATATATCAGTGACCCACTCCCTTTTTGTTGATGATACTTTGCTCTTTGATAAAGCTTCAATGTCAGAAGCTTTGCACATAAATTCATTATTGAATAAGTATACTATAGCTTAGGGACAAAAAGTAAATGAAGGAAATTATATAATCTATGTATTCAATACAAAATCTACCATTGAGAAGTGGATAGTGATGTTATTTGGTTTTCAAAAAGCTCACTTACCATGTAAATATCTTGGGATTCCATTCTTTACAGGTCAAAATAAGATTACTTATTCGAAAAAAATCATTCAAAGTATTCAAGCTAAAATCTTGTCATGGAAAGGGTGATGGCTATCTTTAGCAGGGAGAATTTTATTGGTAAAATTTGTGTTAAATCAACAATTCCTAATTACTATATTGTAGTTTTAAAAGCTCCAAAGTCTATCATTTTTCAAATTCAAAAGTTGATTAGAAAGTTTCTATGGTCTGGTAATGTGGATAGTAAAAAGAAAATTCCTTTGATATCTCTAGAAACAATGTGTTTAGAGAAGTTAAAAGGTGGAGCAGGCCTTCATAACTTGTTACAAAGGAATTTAGCAGTAGGAGCTAAAATGGTTTAGTGAATGTATTCCAAACCTTCCACAAAATGGTGTCATCATATGCAGAGTAAGTATTTGGATAACCAATGTCCATCTAGAATTTTAACTATGGAAAATCCACCTATGGGGTCAGCAATGTGGAATTTTTTAGTCTCATGTAGAAAAGTCATTTTACCTCATTTAACTTCAAAAGTTAATGATGGTAATGAAGCCCTATTTTGGAAAGATTCATGGAATGGAAATCAGAATCTAGTTGTGGATTATAACTTTGAGAATTATGCATCCATAATGTCCCAGAATTGGGGGCCAAAAGTAAAATATTGTGTTCAACATGTGGATGCATTGACGGGGAAAGTCAAGTGGAAAGATTTTTCAAATGAGGCAATAGATGAGAATCATAAAAATCAAATTTCATCTATCCTACAAGAAAGAACAGTTTATTTTTCATCTAAACCAGATAGATTAATTTGGTCTAAAGGAAAAACAAGTTTCTATATAGTTAAAGAGGGGTACAAATCAATTTCTCAAGCTCCCCAAATAACAGCTCAAAGAGCATATCAGTTTTGCTAGAATTCACAATTTTTTCCTAAAGAAGGTTGTTTCTCTTGGCTAGCAATACAAAATTAAATTGTTACAAGTGATAAGTTAGCAAAGCTAAGGATAGTTGTTTCTTTCAAATGTGTGCTTTGTGATAAGGAAGTGGAAGACATTAATCATCTTTTCCTTTTGTGTCTAGTAGCACAGACTTGTTAGATGTTTTTTGTAGCTAAAATGAAATGGGTAACAATTTTTCCAAACACTGTTTGGAAACTATTTACTAGTTGGCCACAGTTGTACAAATCTTCATTTTTTTCAAGTATTTGGTGTATTATACTATCCTTTATTTTATGGGCTATTTGGTGGGAAAGAAACAAATGAATTTTTAGGAAAGAGAAACTAAATATTGATCAAATGTTGTTATTATTAGAAAGGTCCATATCTGAAATAGTAAATGCATATGAGTATAAACTAAAAAATGTAGGTTCACTTTTCACTAGATGGGATTTAAGCTTGTTTTTTTCATGGAAATTCTTATCTCTTCCTTTCAAAGGTAATATTCATCAGTATGTTCAAAAAGTAAACAAAGCTTCCATTGTTTGGTTACCCCCTCCTTCAGGAATTTTCAAGTTGAATATTGATGGAGCCTCTAGGGGGAATCCAGGTTTTTCTGGAGCAAGGGTGATCATAAGAGATCATAAAGGATTAGTTTTATGTACTAAATCTTTCAAATTAGTATTTAGGACTAACAATGTTGTTGAGCCTCAAGTTCTTTTGCATGGTTTGAAATTAGTTCATAGTTTTAAGCTTCCTATGATCCAAGTAGAAGGAGACTCCTTAATCTTAATCAATGCATGTAGGGATTGCAAGCTTCAAAATTGGAAATTGGAGTATATTGTTAAACAGATTTGGTCCTTGCTTGATAAGATAGGTAACTATCAAATTTTGCACACATATAGAGAAGGAAATATGGTGGCAGATTTTTTGGCAAACTATGGGTGTGATCAAGTAGATAATGAAGTTACTCATGTGGCTAAAATGGGGAAGATTCATCCTCTACTAGAAGCCTTATTATCAAAAGAGGAAATTTTGTAATTTCTCTTAATCTTCATTGATGTATGGTGAAGCATCTAATCAATATGAGGAGTGAACATATTTTAAAGTTGGTAGTAATAAACTTTAGCTAATAACTAATTGATTGACATATTTTTGAAATATGCATATGGTACATAAATTTGTGATAAATATCTTATATAACAATGAGATGATCTGGCAACACATGTTTAATTGATACTTACATGTGTGATTTGATTTTGGCTAGAACTATGAAAAATAATAATAGAAAAGCATTATACTTGGTGATCTGGCTATGCATGTGTAATTGGTAGTTTCAAAGGTGCTATGAGTAAGCATATGAATATGAATTTGCTATCTTACAGTAATGATGCTCTAGCAACGTATGTGTAATTGACAATTACAAATGTGTTATATTTTTCTGACCAAATCTATAGAAAAAGTGAAAAAATCATTATACTCGGTGTTCTAGCAACACATGTGTAATTGGCAATTACATGTGTGTTAGGTCCAAATCTTTACAAATCATAAATGAAAGTGTCACATTTGCATGTATATGTATATCATCATTGATGATGTCATAATCAAGAAACAAAATGTTGGGAAAAAATCTCTACACTTTCGATGATGCAGTATGCTTGGTCTGAAAATCCTCATGTTGTGAGGTCACAGGGTGGCCAGCTAGATTGTGTCAAGTCGAAAATACAATAAATGGAGGTATTGCATCAGCACATGAATTAGACAATGGATTGGTACTAATGTCATAATACTAGTACAGTGTATATTAAACATGTGGTGTAATGTGGTACCATTGGATTTTTTCCAAGTTTTTTTTTATCCTATTTGCATTCTGATGGGCTTCAATAGTCGTGTGAGAATTTTGTTGCAAAATGTGCCTTCTAGATTCTGGAGTGAGGCAGAAAGAATATTATGTTTAGTACACAAAAAGAAAATAAAATCTTATGATGATATCCTCATGAGGAATGCATGGTACTGGATTGCTCTAACATCTGTGATCTGTGAAGGCTACAGGTGTTCAAAATATATGATTTCGCACATTGTCTCAAAATGTGCAAGCTAGGAGGATGAATTAAACATGATGGTACCATCTACAATGAATTGATTGAAAAAATCTATAGGAACTTTATCTAAATTTAGAAAAGTTCTATGTAGTTATTTTTGTTTGCTTACTGAAATCCATACTTTATACTTTATCGCAATTCAGTTATAAGTTATTCTTTGAAAGCTAATAACTAATTCCTTGTGGTACAAGAGTACAAGCTGCACAAGATTTGTAAAGATATTCTAGTAAAGGCATGAGAAATAAATTAATCAAGATCCTTGTTCAAAATTTCACAAATGAAGTTGAGGTTTGGGAGAAAGGCTTGGAAACAAGGTATATGTTTTCATCGAAGAGCTCCAACAGTGGTGAGCTTAGTATTCCTAAGCTTTTCTATTTTGAGAGACAAGAAGACAAATGGAGTTTTATTTGCAGAATTATAGAATTTTCATACCAATCAATGACTTGGAGTTTCCAATATCACAAGAATTTGGAGATGCATAGCTGCATTTGGTTTTTAAAGATCATTGTTCAATCTTCATAAAGCACATCAAAATGGTAGTAGGAAAGGATATTTTGGAGCTGGAAGAAAAAATTTTAATTATCCTTCTCAATTGCTATCCATTTTTATATCTAATCTGATGGATCTGTTGCAAGATTTTAGTTTGGTGGAGATTATCACAAGTAAAGTTGTGAATAAGGTTTATTTACAAAATGGGATTCTTCAAAAAACCTATCAAAGGTATGATTTCTAGAAAGGGCATGGGTATGTAGGAGGACTCTTCCCTAGGCATTTTCTTCTTCATAAGACAGAGTTTCAAAAACTATATATTGCTATCAATAAGACTCTGTCATTCCAAAATTCAAGTTTTATGTTAAATGTTCTTAGAAATTATGCTCATGGGTTTGCTCCAAATTTTGTTGATAAGGTAACAGTAAAATTACATGCTATTTTTGTGCTACTAATGCATGATCATGATTTACCTATGTTTGTGTCTTGTTAAGCACAAATATAGTCAAATGAGAATAATTTGATTCAGGTTGTGGGTGAAAATGAATCTGGAGTAGAAAGTGTTTTTTTCCTAGGAAATTCCAGAGGTAAATGTGCAAAGTGGGGATGCTTAGTTTTAGTTGTTTGGAGTTTGAATTGCTACTCAACTCAATATTAATGAAGAGCCTATGGTTGAGGGTGTGGTGTTGAACAAAATTTAGATTTTTTGCAAGTAGGAGTACCAAATTCTAGTGAGATGAAAGTTGGTGAGTCTCAGTATGTCTACACTTTTCAATCTTTACCTGTTGTGGAAGATGAGCAACTTATTGTCAAGTCAAATGAAGTCCATGATGAATACAACAAATTAGATCCGATGGAGATTGAGATATAATGAAATTTAATATCTAATAGGTTTTTTGTCTAAATTTTGTCTAATATAATATGCCTAAGGACATGGGTAATGGAGAGAAAGGATGGATTTCACTGGTTATCATGCAAATTGAAGAAAAATACGAAGGATATTTTTGGTGCATTTTTTGAGGTGGTGATACCATAATGTTTTAGAAAATTTTCACTCCTAGTTTCAAAAGGTGCAACAAATGGAAAATATATTATGACATAATTGAAAATAGGCATAAAATGTTGTTGTATCAAAGCATAGAGGGATGATATGCACTGAAATCATGTAATTATTTGGGCTTTGTACTAAAATTATGCAACTCTTTGAGCTATAACCGGAGGTTTTCTTCCTGATTCTTTCTTGCCAATATGCCCTATTGAATCATGGTTTTGTATTACTTATTTAAAAAATTAATATAAGATAGTGCCTTGCCACTTTTGCTTAAAAAAATTGATATATTTATTATATTTTAATAATGTGTTCACTTGAAACAATTTGAATATTTGACCATTACACATTGATATAATGGTCAAAATTTTAATTATATACATCTAGGATTGTGTATTTAAAGAGATCAACTTAGCTCATTTGTGTATTGAAAAAAAATCAGTTGAAAATAATATTTTGACAAAGCATCAGAAATATTTTTTCTCACTTATCAATATACCATTCCATCACTATTACACATCAGTGAAATATCAACTTTCTTGTATCAATTATCATCCATTATCAATAAAACACGTCAATAAATACTTTTCTAGATAGCATCAATTGGCTTACATCGCCAAGATCAACAACTAAATTCAATGACCTTCATTATCATACTAATGCAAGGGCATCCAAGTGCAAAGTAAAATATTTCAAGTAATGAAGTTTTGCACACAATATATGTCATGTGTGGTGGAAACAGATTATACGATGTGTACACATTATTAATAAGCATGCATGGTACATGCACAATAAAGAGGAGATCGGGCATGACTAGTGTCACATAGTTAAATATTAGTGGATGGTATGTGCAACATCTATATGACAATCCCCCCCACCAAGATAATAGAAAACTAAGATAGTCTTGGTTGATGATGACTTTGTTCCTATGATCAATGTTGAGTGCAAGGTTGAGGAGGGTGGGAGTGGCTTTCATTTGAGAAGATCCAACCATCTGGTAGGCCATCTCAAGACTACTAGGAAGTAGGGGGCTAATGATGTTTTTAAGAAGGTGACTATCTCCATTAATGAAGAAGGAAATGGGTCTAATTATAATGATCTGCAAAACACTACTGAGAGCTAACCCAATTGCACTGTAATTATTGAAAATGTCAGTGTGGACCCTCTATAGGTGATTCATTGCTGCCCTCAGTGTACTACTATGATAGGGGAGATTATTGAACTAAAAAATAAGGTGTTGGACATTGAGAAGAGGATGGTTAGTCTTTCTAAATTCAGCTCCAAGGTTATGCACATATCAACAACTACTCTTTTTTTTTTTAATGATAAATAATTGATGAAGATTGAAGATAGGGATAATAGCCACAAGGATGTGTTCAAGTTCCTCACTGATGATTGGGGCCAACTCTTTATTTAGGTTTTTTATTTTTATTTGTTTCTTTTGTTTCTTTTTTATCAACAGTTAAAGCATTGTTTTTATGTTGTTATGGTCTCTAGACTTTTTTTTTAGCCTTCAGCCTTTTTGTAATCAGCCAACACCCTTGTTTTTAATGTTTTATATATCAAAAACCATATGGCAGTTGGTTATGGATGAAATATGGTGAGTAGACAAAAATACTAATGGCTAGTTCATCCATCTCAACATATTATATAATCAACAGTAACTATTGTATTTTCTTATATTGGTGGCAATTTTATCTTGAATGTCCATGGTGCACCTAGTAAGTTTGAATGTTGTTATAGGTTACATTAATGATACTTATTGTGTTTTAGCAACCAAAATATCATTATCAAATTTTATAAACATTATTGTTGTATACATATTCAAGGCATTTTACTAGCCTCATAATGGGATTTGAGTGTGCATGAATAGTCAACTTTGAATTATTTTTTATATTATTTTTA
Source organism: Sequoia sempervirens (assembly GCA_007258455.2). Lineage (NCBI taxonomy): Eukaryota > Viridiplantae > Streptophyta > Pinopsida > Cupressales > Cupressaceae > Sequoia > Sequoia sempervirens. The sequence goes on along the minus strand of VDFB02096356.1, from coordinate 99,187 downwards.
AAATACAATATTTACCATTAAAATTAATAGAAAGCATTATTTTCTTCCTATTTTAGTTTTCTCTTCCTTGCTATGAGTGTGATCTCTTACGTGTGTATTTGTATCATGTGAAATTGGACTTACCTTCACTTGGTACTTCTTGTCATGAATACACCATTTATTATTAAAGGGCCTAAGGTTTGGCTTGTGCAGTGGTGGGAGCATGAACTATTATTGGATTGAATTTTGTAGTTGAGATATTTGTATCTTACATAAGTGTCAACATGAGTAGAGAGGAGTAGATGTGTTCCAATTTATTGGGCATTGGGTTGAAGGTGTGTTGATATTTTTTTATGGGGAGAGTGTTGAGGAAGTAAACTATCGGAGCCTATTCTCTCATTCCCCAATAATTATAAAATTTTCTAAATAATATGCTCCCTCTTTGTTGCCTCAACATTAATTTTTCAGCCATTGATAATCAATCAAATACTCCTTTAATAGCCCCCCTTGATCATTTGTGTGCCTATTTTTTGTTCTTTTCTTCTCCTCATATCTTTTCGTGTTCTCAAATTATAAATTTTCAAGTGTCTATGTATGTGATTATTTTTTCCAATTTTTACCCTTGGAATACTTTTGGTTTTTCTATAGTTGGTACAATTTCCTCCTATTTCTAGTTCCCTAAACCCCCACTTAGCCTCCCTTGTCATTTTTTTTATTTCCTTTACTTGTATCTATTTCATTTAATTCCCAATTCCTTACACTTCCACACTACCTCTTCCTTCTCCTTTAGGATTTTAGGGTTTTCCTTATTTTTCAACCTATTTCTATTTTCTTGGATCCATGTACATCCATTTTCCTCACCTTTTGTTGGCCCTTTTACTTTTCAATTTCAAATATTGGGGAATGCATGTAATTGCATACATGGTAAGCCCAAACCCCAAGGTTTGAACTATGACATCTTACATCCATTCATAAACCTTTAAAATTTACTTTTCCCTAATCCTTGAGTATTTTACTTGCTTAATTCCTAATCTATGATAAAATTAAGATCCCAAAATTTTATCTAACACCTTACCTCAAAGTAATGTCATATCATGTAACCTTGAACCTTGAAAATGCTTTCTTTCCCTAAGCATTGATGGTATCATATATCTCTAAATATTGATCCCTTCTCACCCTTTTTGGTTTTTTGGGGCCTTCTAGATTTCCCTCATTCCCATCTCATATCAATTATGTTAAACTCCTAATATTATATTCCACTTCAAATTTCCTCCTAAACCTTCAAACTTCATCCCTCTCTCTTGAATATTAGTAGGTAACCCATTTTCCTAATTGGTGCTCTCATGTCTCCTCAATATATATTTCACCTCCATCATGCTTTCTCCTCATGAGACATAATTTTTTTAATACAACCATATACCTCTTGAAAAAAAAATTTGGGCATCCCATTTCCCTAATCCTTTCTCCCGATCATGCCTTCTTCTAAATTAGACCTCTAAAACTATTAATATTGGCATACTTTTACAAATTTTATCATGTGTGGCATCTCATTTATGCGAGTTCCACTATCTTTCAATTCCATTTCCTTGAGGCTACAAAAAAAATTAAAAAAAAACCCATGCCCCTAGCATCCCTACACCCTAACTCCTAATTTCTCAATTCCCTCTAGTGATCTTGCATTCCCCATTGAATTCACATTGTTGGAAAGGTACGACACATAGAAAAACCTACCACAATCCTCCACAAATCATACGTGGAGTATCTGGCTAGCAAGGGATATAGGATAAGGGGTTCACTATAAGGGTCATACATCTATAAGAGACTAGACATCAATATATGTATGTAATAAATATCAGAGTAGGAGATTATCGTAGATATAGATAGAAGAATAATTGTAATAGAAAGAAAAGACTAAGAATTTATTATGTAATTATTATGTGAATACATATAACTGATTTATAAGGATTCTATGGATATATATGTTATGGATGATTACTATTTATATTTAAGTTATATGTATGCTACTGTTAGATAGATTCCTTTACCACACTTACTCATTTCTACCATTGCACCCTTTTGGGTATAAACTAACTACATAGGGGATAATAGGGTACAAATATCTAGATTGTAATTCCCCATTTCCTCTACTAATATCGGTTCTTTTGTTGGGACCGTAGAGAGGACAATGAATAAATTTAAAGTAAAATGATAAGGACAAACATAGCCTAAGAAAAAAAATTGTGCACACTTCTCTTAGGTACTAGCTTTGTGAGAGGTGATAGGAACTTAAGAGATGATAAATGGAAAGAGTGGAGGGATCTAAAAAAACCCCTAAAAATATATTGAAAGGTTGAATTTTGTTGGATTCTATACTTGGGATATAGAATAACAATCTTCACTCTCTCTCATTCAAGGATAACCCTAGAGATCTCAATCTTAAGTATGCAAAGGAGAAGGAGATCTTGCAATAGGGTTGTCCTAGGGTTTTCTTATCAACTAATGAGGGGTTCACCACCAAGCTAGGGCTTGGAAATACAAATAAAAATGCTTAAACCTAGTATGATGCAAACTTTCACTAAATGACCTAAAAATGCATGTAAAACATAACAAGAAGCTAAGAGATGAAATGTGTGCACCTAGAAATCTTGAGATGACTAAATGAAGACCTGAAATGCTAAAAAAACTAATTCTAAAGCTTGCTAGGACTCATATTCCTGTCTAGGCAGTTTAGTCCCAGATTAGGGTTTTTGGACAGAAAATGAAATTAGGCAAAAGGGTGTCTGAAATTACAAAAATCTAGAAAATGACCTCTACTGGGACTCATACGCCAAAATTGGCATATTAGTCTAGTTAGGGTTTTATAAAACTTCAAAGCCTAAATTTTTTCCTCAATTCCTACTCTATCCTTTCCAATTGATTCCCGAATCTGAAACCGTAATTTGCAACCTGTAGAAGTCTTGTAATGAACTTCAATGCAAGGTGACAACTTTGACAACTTTGAACACTTTGAAAAATTTCTCCAAACTTGCTCTCCAATGTGTCTTCAACCTAGACCTATAAATCACACACTAAAGAGACGAAAAAATGTTGTTTTGCTAGTAGAAAGGGGTTTTCCTTGGTCAAACCCTATTTTGGTAATCAAACCTTGAAATGAAATGCAATAGGAATGGAGAATGATGAATGAAAAAAATATGATGTTGCAACTCACAAAACCCTAGCAATAAGAGGTTGTAAACATGCATGAGATGGCTCTAATGGATGTATAGCTTGACTCTTTCTTGAACATGATAGATCTTGAATTGAATGCTAGCTTGAATCATGAAACCCTACATCACAATTATTAGCTAAAAAAAAATGATGAATGAAGACTTTGACATGATGCTTAATGCTTGAATAATTCTCTAAAACACTTGATAATTAGCCCTTCAAGAATTTTGAATGCTCTTGTAAACACTTGAATTTTCTTGTGAACTCCAATGAATGAATACTTGAAGGCTTGGGATGAACTCTTTAATGCTTAGGATGTTAGGATGAAAAATGAGTGAAAGAACCTTGTATTTATACTTAATTATGCCAAATTTCTCAAAATTACAACACTACAAGCCAACATGAGATATCGGAGGGTAAAATCCCACCAAGAATGTGAATTAATTTTAATTTTGGGCCACACGAAACTCATATGCCCAAGGTGGCATATGAGTTCCATTAGGCATAAATTATGGGACCCTTTTTAAAAATTCTTAGAAAGGTGTAACATCCACATCGAGACCCAAAAACCTAGGTGGGACTCATATACCCAAGGTGGCGTATGAGTCCCAAATCACTAAATCTAGGCCACCTAACATAAAAACACATGAATTATGATTGGATATTTATTTATGTTAGGATTATCCTCAAAGAGATGCATTAAATGAGGCCAATTAAGGCATAATGAGGTCCAATTATCTATGGAAACCCTAGAAAAAGTGTGAAAGTGTATTACAACACTTTACAACACCTTAAATAAGGTATGATTAAGTTTATTTAGTTTACAAGGGCCCAAGACTTAATGTGAGTGTGTTAAACACATTATAACACTAAGTCAAGGCATCATTAAGCAACTCAATTTTACAAGGAGGGCCCAAACAAGTGTGAAAATGTCACCAACAAAAATTTTTGACACCACATTTAACCCCCACTTTAGTGAGAGGATGAACTTTCTTCAAACTCACACTAAAGTAAACAAAATCACTTCAAAAGGGGTCCAAGTGCACTAATTCTAGTAAGATGGGATGAAAATGATCAATAGGGGTGATCAAGATCCCATGGCCAACTGAAATAGGCACAAAAGAACACACTTGAAAATGATATAAATGCATCATTAAGGAACAAGAATGTACACTTCCAAAGACAAAGAAAAGAGAAAAAAACAACAAAAAAATGGGTTGGATCAAGCTTTGATCATCTATCTAGCATGATGTGGATTAGATCTAGGTTGTTTGTCTGAAAATGCACGCTCACTCTAAGGCAACAGAACTCTAGGCCATCTATTGGGTGAGTAATCCAAGAAGGTGATACACATACACACATGGCCAATATGTGCATGAGTGGCTATAGGAAAGTTATGCCTCAATCGGGCTTCTTGTCAAACCATACCAAACTTATACCTCCTAATAACTTTGATAAGAGTGCTTGGAGCTCGTGAACAAACAAGATGGCTCCACATGCATGCAAAGTGTATTATGCAAGGTGGCCATATAACTGAGAATGCAAATGCAACAATAAGGAATGTTCAAAGGAGTCTTGCTTAGTTCACATAAGTTCTTTAACTTAGGGGACATTGTGCATAATTTCTTAAAGAGATGACCAATCAAAGAATAGAAGATTCACAACTTAGGGGATGCAGTGTGTTGCATCAAGCCACTAAGAGGAATATAATATGATATGATAGATCTTGCTCTTGATGGACATCACACCCAATGTCACCACAAAGTGAAAGATGCCTCGCATAAAGTAAGAAGACTACACTATGAAACATGAGAAAATATAAAAGAATAATGCCAATATATATGCCCCCACTTTAAATAAATTGTTAAACACCATGCTATGGGAAATTACTTTAAAGTAGAAAATGATAAATTCTAACAATAAAGAAGACATGAGAGATAACTTGGAAAGCCCTATGCCAAGTCATATGTTCCCAAATAAATCTACATCATGCAAAAGAAAAGAGAGGGGTTTCCCCCAAAACAAAAATCCAAACACATGAGGGATCTATGGATTTGAGGTCAATATGTTCTTATTAAAATGTTTTTAGAGAGCTCAAAACTATCATCATTGCCCAAATACTCATAGAACTAGAAGAATGACACAAAGAGAGTGAAAAAAAAGGAAAACATTTCAGGTCAACATGGAAGAGACATGAATGCCTTGACGCCTTGTGTCATCCCCAAAAGGAAAACATAAGAAAAAGAAGAGATAAAATGAAAAGATTTTGGGTCAACATGGGAGAGATATGAATATCTCAATTCCTTGAGTCATCCCCAAAAGGAAAATACAAGACAAAATAAAAGATAAAGGAAAAGCTTTCAGGTCAACATGGAAGATACATGAATTCCTCAACATCTTGCATCATCCCCAAAAGGAAAACACAAAAAAAATGAAAAAAATAAAGGAAAAGGATAAAGGATTTACAACATAGACAAGAATGAAGGTACAAATAGAGGAATTCCACAAAGAGAGAGAGATACATCAAATAGAACAATATAGGGGGATCACATTATGCACATGCAATCACACAAAAGAAAAACAAATAAGGCAAAGGACTAGTAAGGCACATGCAATTCAACCTATGATCAAGTCATTCATGTCCCAATCATGTTCATCATATATAGAAGGTGGGAAACTAGCCAAAGGGATAATAGCAACTGCCAAATTAGGTACATCACCAGGTTCAACACTCTTCTTAGGATACTTATTGTTTAAGCTCATAGAAGAGGAAAATAATGAGTTCAATTCATTATGCACTTGTTCATCAATATTTGCAATCTCACCATCATCATCCAAATTAATCACAATAGGAGGTCCAATGACAATATCCAAAGAAGGGTTTAGCTCTTATTGCAGTTGTGCTATAGGATCATTTTGTTTCAGTGAAGGGGGAGACCCATAATGCATTGCTTCTGTCAAGTTTGGATCTTGATTTTATTTGTTTATTTCTTCATTTAACCTTTAAACAAGGGCATGATGTCTACACCTACACTCTCTAGCACTATTGTTTCTTTTAACTTTCTATTTTCAAGTTGTTTTTTTGTAGGAGCGATTTGATCAATCGTAGGTTTCTATTCTTCCCCAAGGGAAGGAACAGAAGGAATGATGAGAGGATGTTTGACTAGTTTCTCTTTGACTTTGTAGACTTTTTTTAATTCTAGTAGGTGTGACAGGATTGTTTCCGTTAAGTCTTGGTCTTTTGTAGGAAGTAGGTGAAGGTTTTGTCTTAGGTTGTTCTTGGTTATTTAGAATTTCTTTAAGTTCAATCATGGTTTCGTCAAGGATGGTAGGCTCGGTGGTGGGCGGAGGGATAATTCTACTATTTTCTTTTCCTTGAAATTTTAATAGGATTTTAAAAAGAAGTTTTCTTGTGGTTGTATAGGTTCCATAGGCTTGGGCCAAAATAAATCTAAGGAAAAGTTTGTAGGGGAAGACAAGGTATTAAAGTCACTATGATGCACAGTGAAAATTTCATTGTCAAAGGGAAACTTTAAGAATTTATGTACAACTGAAGGGACTGCATTCATGGAGCGAAGCCATCGGTAGCCTAACTTCACATGAAATTGGTTTGATTGTGAGATGATGAAGAATGAGATATCTAATGTTTTTGGTCCTATTTGTAAAGGAAGAGTTATTGATCCTATCATAGGGCAAGCAAAACCGTTATGCATCTTGATCCATGATTTTAATTTATCATATATATCTTGATAGATTTCCTGAAGAAATAAGAATTCCTCTATGATCACATTCTCTCCACAGACAAGATCTATTAATATCCCATTAGTGGGCTTATTAAAGATTCGACTGGCTATGAAAGAGGACCATAGGGTACATGTTTAAGTATATCTTTAAGAAGAAGAAAAATCTCAAGAGGCTTTTTAGTTTGGACCTTATGGTGTTGAGTTTCAACCAATGCAACCAAACCATTGAGAGGATTTTGTTCTTTCTAATTAGTATCCATAGGACTTTGTTGAATTGTATCTATGTTCTCATCATCCATGTCAACATTCATCACATCAATCTCTGTAGTTTCACTATATTTGACAAATGAAATATTATGTTTTAGCATGGGGTTGTTAAAAATTTGCAAGTTTTGGTTAGGAGAGGCAATGGACTTATTTCCTTGATCACGAACACCTTCAATAGAAATCTGACCAAAATCAATGAGGTCTTTCACAAGATGTTTACGAAGCTTACAATGTTTTGTATCATGTCCATTTTATCGATGATAATGGAAATAAGAATTTGATCTAAAGTTTGGAGGTAGAGACTTATTAGGATTGTTTGTTTTGATGGGAGGAAAGGTAATCATTTGTTGTTCTAAAAGTTGTGTCATTGTGTTATGAAGGGTATCAAGTAGGGGTGTGAATTATCTTTTCAGATCCCCATAGCTAAAGGGAATCATTGCTTTTACAACAACTACACAAGTATTGGTATTTTGACTTGTTTGTTGAGGGGGATTAAGTTGAAGGAACCCTTTATTCTACTTCCTAAAAGGTTGGTAATTTTTTTGGTTTGCAGACTTAGACTTATCGATTCAGCTAGAGGTGGATTTTTCATCATGACAACTAACAAAATTTTGATAATCATGGAGGGCAGTACACATGTCCATGAAGGAGGGGAATTTCATCATGGTAAGTTTATCTCGTATTTTACTTTACAAATTTTCTATGAACATATTTTGAAGGTAAGGATCAGGAATCTTGACATCGATTTGGGATTAAAGTGATTAATCGCATCAAATAAAATCGGTAATCTTTTCTTCTTTTTTATTACATCTCATCAAATCAGACAAGGTCATCTTAGGAGTCATATGAACTTGTAAATGGTTTATAAATACCTCAAAAATTTCATTGAACGAATGAATTGAGTTGTTTGATAATGAAGAAAACCATTGTAAGGCAGTATCCTTCAAAGACCTAGGGAAAAGTTTAGCCAAGAGTTTTTCATCAAGAAAAAAGTCACTACATAAAGTCATGTAAGCATAAACATGGTTAGAAGGATCTTCATTCCCCCCATATTTCTCAAATCTAGGCACATCTACACCTTCTGGCATTAGTTTTCACAATATCTCCAAGGACAAGGGACTGCTTTTGACATAATATGTAGGTGGGCCATTTTGATTTGGGTTGATGGTGAAAACTTGTTTTTGAAGGGATGAAACAGTTTGGAACAGTTGGTTTATAAGGGGGTCATTGCTTGTGTTGTGAGATGGAGGTGAAAATGGTGGAGGTGTGTATGTGTTCGAAGGATAAGTGAATGGAATGATTATAGGTGGTAAAGTGGTAGGAGATATGATGTGTGATGCCACAAAGGTACTAGGGATGCTAGTGGAAGTACCTAAGGAAGGAATCACATTACTAGTCAGTTGCATTGTCATTGTAACTTTAAGTTTGGTCTAGGTAAGAACAGAGGAAATTTTTGTGGGAGGAGGAGTTTGAATTCCTCCTTGGCTTGTGACATTATTCAAGGTTAAAGCACAACTAGTGGTTGAGGTAAGGTGTTTTCCAAAAATCTGAACTATGTTACACACAATGTCAAGTCCATATTCACTTTCAAGAATGTGATGAATGTTATCTATAGTAGGGATAGCAGTGGTTGAAATGTTTTCATTTTTCACTTGATGTTGTAGGTTTTCTAAATCTTCATGTATTTGAATTATGTTTTCTTGCAAAACACTATCAATTGATCCTTGCTTCAGCATGCATCACACTACTTGAAGGTAAGGAAATTTTGAGGGTATGGTCCATACCTAGTGTATTAGTGTCAATACTAGGAGTGAAAGATCTAGACAACCCAAGATTCATGACGATTGTGCTATCGCAGGATGACGTGAGTCTCAAACTTCATCTCACTATAGTATTAGCAATACGAAACCAAATAGAAATGCTCATGCAAGGAATACTAAATGAAAGATGAATGTAAATGCAATGTATGCTAAATACAATGAAATGAACTCTATAAATTGAAATAGAAAGCTATTAATAGCAAATAGGAGCAAAAAACCAAGGTTTTAAATTCTAGAAAATGCAATTCAGAATCTGCACTAGGACTAAATCACCCAGAGGGGTGTATGAGTTCCAGTGGAGATTTTTTCAAAAAAAATAGAAATATTTCAATTGATTTTTATGCTTTTTAGTTTTCATGATGTGCAACCTAAGTGCAAATGCAGTTTTCAGATCATTTTCAATGATTTGAGATACAAAAATTTAAGCTATATGCACTTTCACTAATGCAAAATTTAGAAACCCTAGAGTGCCAATTAACTAATGCAAACCATAATGCAAAGTTAATGCAAGCAAGATCTAGGATGATGATGCAGTCCAAATTAGAATTATGATGTTCTATATCTAAGTTCACCAAAATGAAAGGTTGAATTTTGTTGGATTCTATACTTGGGATATATAATAACAATATTCACACTCTCTCATTCAAGGATAACACTAGAGATCTCAATCTTAAGTATGCAAAGGAGAAGGACATCTTGCAATAGGGTTGTCCTAGAGTCTAATTATAAACTAATGAGGGGTTCACCACCAAGCTAGGGCTTGGAAATACAAATGCAATGCAAATCAAAATTCTTAAACCTAGTATGATACAAACTTTAAATAAAAGACCTAAAAATGCATGTAAAATAAAATAGGAAGCTAAGAGATGAAATATGTGCACCCAAAAATCTAGAGATGATTGAATGAAGGCCTAAAATGCTGAAAATTTTGATTTTAAATCCTGATGGGACTCATTTGTAAGTCTAGGTGATTTAGTCCTAGATTAGGATTTTTGGGCAAAAACTAAAATCTAGCAAAAGGGCAACTAAAACTGTAAAGATCTAGAAAATGACCTAAACTGGGACTCATATGCCAGAACTAGTGTATCAGTCTAGTTAGAGTTTCTAAAAGTTCAAAGCCTAAATCTACTCCTCAATGCCTGCTCTATCCTTTCTAATTGGTTCTTGGATCTGAAACCGTGATTTGCAACCTATAGAAGTCTTTTAATGAACTTCAATGCAAGCTGAAAACTTTGACAACTTTGAACACTCTGAAAATTTTCTCCAAACTTTCTCTCCAATGTGTCTTCAACCTAGAATTACAAATCATACACTAAAGAGAGGTAAAATGTTGTTTTGTTAGTAGAAAGGGGTTTTCCTTGCTCAAACCCCATTTTGGTAATCAAACCTTGAAATGAAATGAAATTTAGGAATGGAGAATGATGAATGAAAAAAATATGATGTTGCAACTCACCAAACCCTAGTAATAAGAGGCTACAAACATGTATTCAAGATGGCTCAAATGGACGTAGATCTTGAACCTTGCTTGAATTTTATAGATCTTTAATTAAATTCTAGCTTGAATCTTGAAACCATACATCACAATTGTTAGCTCAAAAATAAACATGATGCTTGATGCTTGAATAATGCTCTAAAACACTCGATAATCAGTCTTTGAAGACTTTTGAATGTTAGTGTTACCACTTGAATTCTCTTGTGAACTACAATGCATGAATACTTGAAGGCTTAGGATGATCTCTTAAATTCTTAGGATGTTAGGATGAAAATTGAGTGAATGAACCTTGTATTTATACTTAATTATGTCAAATTTCTCGAAATTACAACACTACAAGTCGACAATCAAATCTAGGAGGATAAAATATTTCCAATAATTTGAATTAATTTTAATTTTAGGCCACACGAGACTCATATGCCCAAGGTGGCACATGAGTCCCATTAGGCATAAATTATGGTACCATTTTCAAAAATGCTTAGGAAGGTGTAACATCTAGATTAGGACCCAAAACCCTAGGTGGGACTCATAAGTCCAAGGTGGCATATGAGTCCTAAATCACTAAATCTGGGCCACACAACCTAAAAACACCTAAATTATGATTGGATGTTGATTTATGCCAGGATTATCCTCAAAAAGGTGCATTAAATGAGGCTTATGGATGAAAAATAAGGCCAATTAAGGCATAAAGAGGTCCAATTATCTATTAAAACCCTAGAAAAGTGTGAAAGTGTGTTACAACACTTTAGAACACCTTAAATAAGGTATGATTAAGTTTATTTAGTTTACAAGGTCCCAAGACCTAATGTGAGTGTGTTAAACACATTACAACACTAAGTCAAGGCATTATTAAGCTCAATTTCACAAGGAGGGCCCAAACAAGTGTGAAAATGTCATTGATGACATTTTTTGACACTACAAATGTAACTATTCAAAAAATTAAGCCACCCATGCAATATATAAGGATTAATAGAAGTTCAGAACAAAAAGACCCATGGAATAGGAGATAACAAAATGAAAAGAGATATAATTGAAAGAATGAAGTTAAGAATGGAGATAAACATGGAATAAAGTAGGTTGAAACAAATTCAGGAAAGACAAGAAAGATACCCTACTAGATGATAATAGAGCAGGACTTAGAATTTATAGAAGAAAATTGAAACAAAGAGGTTGAGCACGTCATTATGAGTGTTGATGGAGAACGTAAAGGAAGAGCTATAGAACTAGGTTCTGCATAGAGTAGAGTATTCAAAATTGAGGAGAAATCAAAGAATATGGAAACACCAAAAGATAAATGGAACAAGCTATAGTTAGAATTATGACACCTCCCCTAAACTAAACACCAAATAATCATCTAGACTTGAGGAATATTCAATTAAGGATAAATGAATATTGGTTACCAATGGAAACTCTTATACAAATCCTTCAAAACATAATATTTGATGTTGACTATTTAGATGAGGTAGTTACCAGAAGCATTCTAAAGATAAGAGGAGTAGATGTAGAAGGAAATAAGGAGATTTATATGAGCTTAACAAATCCTAACAAAATGATACTATCAAAATGACACTTACTAACAAAAGGATATCTCCAATAATGAGAAGAAACTTTGAACAGACACAACCCTTAGACCATGAGTCACCCTTAATGTCATTAAAATTAATGAGGATTTATGTGGAAGAAGTACAACACAACATAGAGGAGCAAAACGTAGGATAACAACAAGGAGAGGAAAACAATATAGACATACTAATTAGATACAACTTTAACATAGGATATACAAATAATGAGTCAGAAGAAGAACCAAACATGAATATTGCCACAAAAATTCCTATGTTTGGATGAGACACAGTGAGACACCAAAACATGTATTCATATTAAAATCTATGTGGAAGTGAAAGTATATAACTAGAGTGACACAAATATATTTTAATTCATTGGATCCCTCCATGGAGATACTTTGAAATGGTACTAAAAATCATTCCCTAACAATGACAAGGATTGGGAAATAGTCAAACAAGATTTCTTAGCCAATTTCAATACTTCGGGCTTACCTAAATTTGGGAACTAATACAAAATGAGGATGAGACAATAAAATAATTTGATAAAACATTCAAAGAAGTCACTAGAAGACTAGAAGAACCCTTAACTAAAAAATAGAAGATTGAATGATTCATCTCTGAAATCATATCTTAAATTAGAATGGCATTGGATGGATGAAATTTTAATGCATATTTAGAATTGGTTAAATTTGCATGTTGAATTGAAAACCAATCCTGGTGAAAACAAGATAGGGAAAGAGAGAATAAGGAATTGGAAAAACTTAGACTAGGAGTAGAACAATTGAGAATCCAACAAGATATAATGGTAGAATGAGAAATGTATGCACCAAGACCCAACATTTGGTGTACTTATTGTGGTAGAGAAGACCACATTGTAAATGAGATCCCCAAGGAAGTAGGGGAAAATAAATCTAATGCACTACGAGTGGACCTATGCACAATAGGTCTAAAAAGATAAACTCAATCTATTTTCAATACCTATGAAGAGTGGGATGATGATGACACCAAAGATTGTCCCTAATAGTTGTTTTGGATAAGAGAAGATTCTACCACAAGTAATAAAGACCAAAAAACTATTGCATATTTTAAAGATTAGAAAAATGAACATTATACTAACAAGATCATAAACACAATATATTGCCATGGAAAAAATTTAAAAAAAAAAGATAAAAATCCAATCTAACCAAGACACTTATAGTGATAGAGGCCAATTCTATGGAGAGAGAGGTCAAGGAAGAGGGAAGATAAGGTGGAATTACATGCCACATGGTTTAAATGTGGTAAACCAAGATACTTTGTGAAAGAGTGTTGGGAAGTGTAGTGTAGGAAAAAGTATCCCTTTTTCACACTTAATATGGGAATGATTAACATTAAAATGAACCTAATATTTCCTTGATCTAGTGTTGTAATGTGTTTCACACATTCACATTAGGTTTAGGGCCCATTTAAGCTAAATAGACCTATTTTTTCCTTAATTTATATTTGTAAAGGGTATTTGTTTACACCTTCACATTAATTTTTGGGACCTCTTACATTTACGACCTCAATATCATTATTAATAGGCCCCTAAGAACCTTTATTATGTATCATAAGGATTATTTCAACCCAGATCCTGACATAATTATCAAATACACTTAATATCCTAACCCTCTGACAGTTCCTCTACCCAAAAATCTATGGTGGGACCCATACACCACCTTGGGCATATGAATCCCACCCAAATGGGACCTATATGCCACCTTGGGTGTATGAGTCCCATTTGGCCCCTTTTTAGGGTTTTGAGTAGGAAATCAAAGTTTTGAATTCAAATTTTATGAATGTCGACATTTGGGGTCTAATAAACAATAAATTAGATGAAGTACCCATGCAAACAAGTTTTCAAATCATTATTTCACCTAAGAAACCATAGGAAAGCATCCTAAGAGTTCACATGAGCATTCAAGAATATTCAAGAGAATTTCAAGAGTATTCAAAGGAAAATTTTAAGAAGATTCTTGTAGCAATTCAAGATCCATCATCATGTCAAAGGTATAAAGCATCAATCATGTTTTTGAGCTAGTATTGTGATATAGCATTCAAGGACCAAGTTAATCATTGTTCCACATCTAATTCAAGATCAAGATCTACATTCTTCATGGCCACTTCATGTTAGATTGTAGATTTACATTTCAAGACATCATTCAAGGTATCATTGTTCATGTTTTATGTTCCATTAATAGATCATAAATTTTAATTACCTAAACAGGGTTTGACCAAGGAAACCCCCTATTTCCTAACAATCAACAATTTTTTCTCTCTCTACATGTGTGAATGCAGATCTAGGTGTTCTAAAGTTTGAGGATCTTTAAAGAATAGGTTGCAAGATTGAAGAAAGTTGTCAAAGTTGTCTCCTTACTTGCAAGATCACGGAAAGTCACCTAAAGGTCAGAATTCAAGATATACATGACTTGGAGATTTGATAGGAGAGAAGCTACAGGAGATCACCAAAGAATACCAGAGTTTTAGCCAAACCCTAATACTGGGACTAAATTGCCACCTTTGGCATATGAGTCCCAGTACTTCCTTTTTCTAGATTTCAGGAGATCCAAATCAGTCACTGAGATTCTAGTTTCTGCATAGAAACCCTAGTCTAGGACTAAATCACCTAGACTGGTGTATGTGTCCCAATATGCTTTAAAATTTATAATTTTAATATTTTAGACCTTGTTTCGAGCCTCTTCAGTTTTCTAGGAGCACCTATGTTTATCTCCAGTTTGTTATTCTGATTTGAGTTCATTTTCAAGGTTACATTGCTAGGTTTTCCAAGTCACTTTCATTACCTATCTTTCCAAGCCTTTGCTTGGTGGTGAACCCACTTTTAGTCTTTAATCACATCCCTAGGACACCTTATTTCAAATCTCTTTCCCTCATTTCCACCCCTAGATTGAGATATCTATGGCTTCCTTGAATGAAACTTGAGGGAATTTACTAGAGGAAACCTAACCTGCCTTTAGTTCTATCTCCTAAAACAAAGAACGCCAATTTTCTACACTTCATTTTGGTGAACCCAACCTTTGAACCCCTTATTTTTTAATTTGGAGTTCATCATAGTCCTAGATTTAGCTTATATAAACTTTGCATTAGGTCTTGCATTAGTTAATTGGCATCTATGGTTTCTAAATCTTGCATTAGTGAAAGTTCATATAGGTTGTAATTTTTGCATCTTGCATCATTGAATTTCATTTGAAATCTGTAATTGCACTTAGTCTAGTCAATATACAAACCAAAAACCTTAAAATTCACTCAGACTTTTTTGAATTTGGTGTAAAAACCCTAACTATGACTCATTCACCCCTCTGGGAAATTTAGTCCCAGTACAATTGTTTTTCCTAGATTCCTAGGAATTTTGTGTGGTGTTTTTTTACTATTTGAACCCTTGACAAACCCTAACTAGGACTCATACACCCCTCTAGGTGATTTAGTTCCAAATCAGACATAAAACTTCCTTCTACATTATTAAAAATGTTATTTTTGTGCTTTTGTTTGTTGTCATTAGATATCTATTTCAGTTCATTGAGTTTTTATTTCATTCATTTCATTAGATTTAGCTCAATTTGGTTCATTTCATGCATTGCTTAAGTTCAAAATGGCATTTACAACATTTCATTTTTAGTTTGTTACATAGTGTAATTAGCAAGTTACCTTGTTTAGAATTTGTAAATTGCATTTACACGTTTCATTCTAGGTCATTATGTTTGTATAGATTACTTTTCACAAATGTTAGTACCTTTCTTTTCCAAGTTTATAAAGAATAAATTATTCAATAAGCATGTTAGTCATTCATTTAATATGTTTCCTAGTTATGAGAGTCTCTTAGTGTAAGAGAGTGAAAATGTTGACACCCTCATTAACTCGATAGCCCTTCCTATTTTTGGGCCTATTTATGTGAATGATGTGATAGAAGAGGATACAAGCATAGGTAATAATGAATATCATAGTTGTTCTTCTCCTAATACCTCTCCTATTAGTGACGAAGGTATCCTAGTGAAAGAAGATGCAATCATTAAGAATAATCGAAGTCTTGCTTGTCCTTATCCTCCTCCCCCTTGGGAAGATATTATGAAAAAAGAAGATGAGATCATTTCCACTACTTTACTTAGTCTAAATCCTTCTCTCAACACCTCCCCTACTTGTGAGAGTGACTTAGTGAAAGAGGATACAATCATGAATGATCATGAAAATTGCATTTTTGAGGACATGTGGACTGAAAGTTATAGTATTATTTCTCTCCTTCCTAATGTCCCTAACATTTGGAAAGATCTATTCGAAAAAAATGATCCAATCTTTTGAAAGCATAACAATGATAGTTTTCCTTCTCTTGATGCCTCCCTTATTTTTGATGAAGTTACTTTACAAAATATAACTACAGAGTGTGATGAACCTCTTGTTTTTTCCTCTCCTAAAATCTCTCCTACTAGGGTAGAAGTTATGACACAAGAGAATGAGACCTTAGAAAATAAGAATGAAACCATGGACAATCATGACAATCACATTTGTCCTTCTCCTAGTATCTCTCCTAGTTCTGAAGAATATATTTTAGTGGTAGAAGATCAAACCAATGAAAGTTAGGAGAATCCTATTTTCCTCTCTCCCCCTAGAGAAAACATTATTGAACAATAGAATGCCATCATTGATAAAAAGAAAATACAACCATTGATAACTCCCTTACTTGCAATGAATTCATTTAAGAAGAACCAACCTTTGAATTTCATGAGCATCTAATTTGTAGTTCTCCTAAAAACCTTCCTACTAGGACAAATATCATGGTGGAAGAAAATGAGAACATTGACACATTTCTTTCAAATAATAATGATATATCTTCCTTTGATGATGGTGAAAATATAATACTAGACTCCCCTTTATTAGAAAAGCATCAAACCAAAACTATTGAGGTTATGAATTCATTAGTGTCTGTTAGATCCCCCTTGATTAACTGACCTCCTAAATACCCTATGGGACATCCTAAGAATCCTCTAATTCTTTACCCACCTTCACAACAACCACAAGCTCAAAACAAATCTGTCTTCATCCTCAAACCACCTAAAATAATATGTCACAGCAACCGAGTTATAATACAATGCTCATACATCTAACACTAGAAAAAAATATGTAACTAAGAAAAACACCATCAACATCCCTCCCATTACCAAACCCTATCTTGCCTAGTGCCACTCGTCTTCCTTTACATAATGAAAAGTAGTACAATATTGTTGAACAACTAAAGAATACTCCCACTAAGATATCATTATGGTACCCTATTCAAGCCTCCCCTCATTATCATAACATGATTTAAAGTTCCTTGCAACAAGTTGCGATTCCCTCTAGTGCAAACCTAAATGATATAGCAGCCCTGATTCAAGGAATGAATGCTAGCATTGTTTTCCACCAAAGTGAGTTCCCTCCTTTGGAAGTGCAAAAACAAAATGATGCTTTCATGATAATAGTTCAATATAATAGAATAGGGATTAAGAAAACTCTTTTCGACAATGGATTTGATCTTAATGTGTGTGGTGTAAACCTTTTGGATAGGCTTGGTGTGGATAAATCAAAAATTCAACCTGCCTCTTTATCTATTAGTGGATTTGATAACGTGAGAAAATGACTGCTTGGTGTGATAACATTACCTATTACAACTACAAAAGTTACATTACAAAATCCTCTTCATGTTATGCCTCATGATATTTGATACAATCTCCTTTTAGGAAGACCACCGATTCATGAGATGCATGCGACACCTTCTACCCTTCATCATGTCATGAAGTATGTCTACAACAAAAAAAGTGTATACAATCAAAGGCAACCCTGAACCAAATAGTTGTTTGAACATTGAAAAAGGTAAGGAGAATCCTTTGAAAACATCAACACCAACTACACAAGTAAAACCCACATAACAAAAAGACAAAGAAAAACATATTGAGGAAGCCACGAAGCTATTACAAGATGATTGCACAGTTCCTTAGATTTCACAACATTCATGGGTGAATACAAGATCATAAATAAAGACTTTGAAAAGGGAAAATAAAAAGTAGTAATATCGACACAAAATTTGGAAGACCCTTTGAAAGCATCCACCTCAAACACTTTAGAAGAGGAAGCAAATTATACAAAAAAAACTTTGATGAAGCATATTATAAACAACCTCTAACTCCAAAAGAAATGATAAAGCTTTATGGAAAAGATTATGAACTCATCAAACAACTTGGATATAGTGGAAAAGGATGTGGTGATAGAGAACAAGGTATTTGTGTCTCTATAGAACCTAATGTCATGACTCCTCTTCCCCAACTTTTACTGCACATTTTGATATACTTTAATGCATAAACACATGTTAAATGGGCATAAGAATTTGATACTCACGTTTCTTGAAATCTTGTCAATCATTAATTATTAATTGAAAACTTGAGATTAGAATTTGAATGAAAACCAAAGTCATTCACTAACTATGGAATTTAAGGCATCTTGCATGAATAGGACTAGACATTATTACCACATTTTCAATTAGAAAAAAAACTACACAGTGAATCAGATCTAGATAAGCGAATTAATTTTTCACTCAACACAGACCTACTAACAAGTCACATCCCGCTGTCTTTAGCCACCCAACTGTGACTTTAATAACCTCACCCCATCCATATTATTCACATGGAGTTCTATTTCATCTACCCAAAATTAATTTTAGAACTACTTTTAAACTACAGTGGTAATGAATTTAATACATTTCCATCTATAAAGTGAATGTATGGGCCTGTGTTTTGGGCATCGATCCAATTTATATGTTCTATGTATTCAGTGTCTTGTCATATCATTGGCATCTACTCATTATCTTATCATATTTAGGAATTCCATTAAATTTAACTATGGATTCATACTGTTTTAGATATAAAGCCTTAAATTGGAGCTAAACTTTGTGCTAGCCAATATAATGTATTTGCCACAACCTGCAAAAACAGAATGGCTATTGTAGGGGAGATGAGTTGTATAATACAATACACACTCGAATAGGATTTTTAAATAAGTACTTTCCCAATACCTGAGTCTAATGCCTAACCATAAGCGCTCCACCAGTAGATGGTCTTTTCCACTATGCCCCCACCTTTGATCTTACAATATTTCAACTCCAAATTTTAGGTGTTGTAATGATAGAATAAATAAAGGATATTTGATAATAGAATCTATACCTAGATTTGAAACGCATTGAATCTACAATCAGCAGGTTATTTGTTTGAGATCCCCATTACCTATTTTATAGACAAAGAGGAAAGATTGTTGTACATTTGAATGTATCATAACTTCAATTTCTAGATTAACTTTACAGCAAATAAAAATTACATCTGAATTTCCTATGTCACGGTTAATAAAAGAGAGAGCTTATAATGCCACCCTCAGTTCTGCGTTGGATTATAAGGTTGTCAACTTTCTAATAATTTTAGGCTACCAAAGCTTAGCCATAAGCTTTATTTCATTAATAGTTTGAATGCAGTAATTCTAAATCAAGAAGTGATTTCCTTGTTTGGAGACTCTTAATTTTCAATTCCCTCTATAGGAAATAAGTTGGCAATAGGTTGATTTCTCCTCAAATTATTGTGTGAAGCCAATGAATTCCTTTTACAAGTAGTTTAGTTATTCCCATGATTTAGTCTAGCAATATTACAGGAAAATCAATTTCAATTAGTTTTCTAAATTTTAATTAATTAATAGATACAATCAAATCCTAATTTTGAGTGATTGAAGAATTTTCATTTAGGATGATTTCCATTGTATAAATGTACTACTTAATTTTTCTTTTCAAATTTAATAAGTGATAGATCTTTCTATTATTTTAGTATATGTTGTTTTAATTTGAGTTACTATGACACTATACGATGAATATCATTGAAGAAATAATGTAATCATGATAACATTTGATATAGTGTTGAATATTGCATTTTTTTAAAGGGGCCTCTCTATAATAATATCTCTAACTTTTTCCCTTTCCTCTAATTTATACAATCCAAAATTAGAGATTGGGCTAAATATCACTTAACAACTTATATTTAAATATTATAAGACCAATTTTCCATATAATAATAAATCAATATCTTTCAATTATGGGTTAAGACATGATAGACTGATAATATATTATAATCTCAATATATAGATTTTTAAACTTTTACCCTTTTCTTATTTATTTGGACATCTTGATCTCACTAAATTAAGAGATTTTACAAGAATCTAAATTTTTTCATACCTTGGTCACTTTTACCAAACCCTTTAGAGCTCTTTAGTTAATTTAATTAAAATATTGTTATGAGGAAAAAGGGAAAATATTCAAAGCCCAATATTCAAGTTGAATGACAAACGCTTTACTTAGCATCACTGTTGCGATATATATTTACTTTAGAAAATGGAAAATAAATGCCCTAGCGAACATAAAGAATCCATCAATGTAGAAAAACCTATTGTAATAATATTACTTAGAACTATAGAACCCTTATAACTTGTAAAGTATAGATAGTAAAAAGAATCAAATGAAATTATAAGGAAGATATTTCCTTTCATATCTAGTAAAAGATGATGATACCCTTCCATTGTCTTTATCAAAACATTATAAAACTAGCAAAATAATGCATGTATTTAACGAATAATATTGCTTACTCAATATATGGTCAAGATAGATTACTTCCTTTACTATAAGTGAGTTTTATACTTTCCTTTCTATGAGTATATATTGTTCAATTATTTAATTAGTTCAATAAATGATCAAGATGGATTACTTATAATTACTACCAATAATGTTCATATACTTTCTATAGAGATAGAGAGTTTATTCATGGTCAATGCTTGTAAATTTAATCATCTTGAGAATTATTCCTTATCGAGTGTTATGTGATATGTATTATGAAATTTAGATTCTTATGAGCTCTTTCCTTAATACAAAACTAATTTTGTTAGAGAGAACCTTAAAAAAAAAAACTTAACCCAAGATTGGAGAGAAAAACTAACAATGTTTGGTATTAACGATGCCTCTAGCTCACGTTTACAAGTAATATTGTCGTGCTTGAACTACTGCATCTATAGCCTAACACAGCTGCAATAACAGTGTCTATGCCATTGTCCCTATAAATTGTCAAGGAGAAATAAGGAACTTTGGTTGATAACCTAACACCACTGCAATAACAGCGTCTATGCCATTGTCCCTATAAATTGTCAAGGAGAAATAAGGAACTTTTGTTGATTAAATCCAAAGGGAGGGAAATCCCCTTTGGAATGATAACCTAATAAAATAATAATGAAATGAATCAAATCCACTAGTGATAACCTAGAAAAAATCAAAGGAGGAATTTTCTATGGTCAAATGAAATTTGGATTTGAAGATACATGTTAATTGTTTAAACAGGTCAAGGGTGATGAAACCTAATAGGAAGTAGGTTATATGAATGTTATTAGGTAAAAAAACAATGGTCAAGTTGACCATTTGTTATTTTTTCTTCCCTTTGTGGGTGGAAACCACAAAGGAACTGTATGGGGGAAATGAAAACCCTAGAAGGGTTTTCATACCCACCTTTTTATAATAGTTCACATAAGACATAGTCTAGAAAACAAAACTACATATTTTACGCCTTGATCCCATTTGGAAGCAGGGTATGTAGGTAGTCTAGGAAACAAAGGATGCTCCAAGTACTCAAGTGTTAGGGAGTAGGTTTTAGGGTTAGAGAGATCACATAGATAGTTATAAGAGATAATCAACTAAAATATTTACAACTCTACTGAGAAGAATCCCACATGGATTTCTTGATTCCCTGAGGCCCTTAGGTCAAATTCTAAGGTGGGTTTCAAGCCTAGAATTATAAATTACATAACCTTGAGGATGGTGACCTTGGTACACTTTCAATCGGGAGTGTGGTCATCAAGGAAGTGACTCAGGATCAAATGATCCTGATGAGTCCAAGACTTTGGCTAGAGCACATACCTATCATATGATAGATACCTACCTCATTTAGGTGGATGCCTATTCTAATTATATGAATAGATGTATTCATATTCCATATGAATAGATGTATTCCTATTCCATATGAATAGATGAAGTGAATTCATATTTTGTATGAACAGAAGTGAGTACTTGAACACAAAAATAAAATAGTGGTGTTTCAGGTTAGAATTAATTGGGTCCTTACATGTGGTATCAAAGCGAGATTCAAAATCTAGGCCTTGAGCTTACTACAACTCATGCAATTGAAATATTTTCTTTTGAAAGAAACATCCTTTCTTATACCTTAGAATAATACTAACATGAGAATAATTAAATAAGAATTCTAAATGGAAAATGGAAGAGAAACTCGAGTGAGTATTGGTCGAAGGCCAAGGGAGAATAATAATGAGGTACCACATGTGTAATGAAGGAATAAGGATGGGATTGAAGAAATAATAGAACTATTAACTGAACAAAGAGATAAAATCAAATATTTGGAACAAACAGTACAAGATCTTCGAACAAGGAAAGATAATATAGAAAACATAGTTGAACATGAAATTGAAAACCCTCCTAAAGGGGGGAATCTAGAAGAGAACATAATGAATGCTATTATACCTAGGAGGGAAAATCCTATTCTGGAATTGACTAAGGACTTGAAAAAATCACCCCTCCAAAATTTGATGGGAAACAACTAAGAGAAGGGGTACAAAAATAGCTTAATGAAATAGAAAAAAAAATTGAGTTAAGGGACTACAACAAAACTACTAAGGCCTTATGGGGGTCCTACCAACTTGCTAGTGAAGTAGCTCATTGGTGGACTAATGTGAAGGAACAAAATAAGTACACCAAGGAAAATATAATGTGGGAAATATTTGTCGAACACTTTCATAAAAAGGTTTCTACCACAATTATTTTTCAATGAGAAGATGATTTGGTTTCACAACCTTCGACAAGGACCTCTAATAGTTCAACAATACTGGGATAGGATTTCCAAACTGCTAAAATATATGTCAATATATCAACAAGATGGAAAGATCCAAACCAAGTAATTCATTTTGGGATTAAATACCAACATAGGGGAAAAATTTGGCATGCATGGACCAAAAGGTATGAATGAACTGCTAGAAAAATCCTTGAAGCAAGAGAGGAAGTTACAAGCTTTAATTTCAACAAGACAATCTTTCAGGAGTAATAATTTCAAGAGGAAATAGGAATTCAAAAGGAACCAAAACTTCAACAAGAACCTAACGAACAATTCATGAGAAAGAAAAAAAACCTCCAAATCATAATCAAAGGTACAATGGGAATAATGCTAACAAAAAAAACTTCAAAAAAAATGAACCAAGGAACTATAACGAGCAAACAAATCGACTCAGGCTTAATGGAGCAAGCAATAACCAACCTAAAAATCCAATACAATGATGACGACCAGGTGGATGTTTTATGTGTAGAGGGAATCATTTTGCTAGATAATTTCCAAGGATGAAAGGACAAATGAGAGAAAATAAACCTCATAGGGGACCTCCACAAAGGATTCATGTAGCCATAAGAAATCAGCACACTCAATCCTAGAATGTGCCCGTAGGGACTACAGGTACACTTTTTAGAAAACTAGTCTCAATTATAATAGATATTGGATCATCTGAATGTTTTATTTCTCCATAATTAGTAAGGAAAATTTTATTTAACGTTAATCATATGGAATCATGGATAGTCCAATATGGGGATAAGGTAGTTAAAGAGGTGACCCAATGTTTATCTAATGCAAAAATACATTTTCCTAACTTTAGTAGAAAGGTAGATCTTTATGTGGCACCTTTAGGATCATATTATATGATCATTGGAATAAGCTAGTTTACAAACCTTTAAGAAAATGTAGATTATTACAAAAAAATGGGTAGAATGTTTAGTTGATGTAGGAAAAAGGGTTGTGAATCAAGGGAAACATAGACCTATAAGTATGGAAATCATATTAGCTATGCAAATGAAAAAAGAGAAGAGAAAGGGAGCTCTACTATACATGGTTACCATGGATGGAAAGGAAGAAGGGGATATTCTGACCCTGCAGAATTCTCCTTACCTACAAGATTTTAGTGATTTTTTCTAGAAGAACTATGAGCGCTACCCCAAAAAATAAAATTTGACTTCTCCATTGATATAGTTTTAGGAGTTGAACCTATGTCTAAGGAACCCTATCAAATGAACACATCAAAGTTTGTAGAACTCAAGATGCAATTAGAAGAATTGCTTAGGAAAGGTCTCATAAGACCAAGTGTATCCCCATGAGGAGCACCAATTTTGTTTGTTAAAAAGAAAGATGGTACCTTGAGACTATTTATTGATTATAGAATTCTTAACAAAGTCACCATAAAGAATAGGTAACCTTTACCATGCATTGAGGATCTCTTTGAACAAATGAAAGGAGCAACTATGTTTTCTAAGATAGATCTTTGATCAAGGTATCACCAACTCAGGATAAAGGAGGAAGATATCCCAAAAACATCCTTTAGAACAAGTTATTGGCATTATGAGTTTACAATTTTACCTTTTAGTGTGACTAATGCTTCAACTTCCTTTATGAACTTGATGAATAGTGTATTCCATTATTACTTGGATAAATTTGTCTTGGTCCTCTTAGATGATATCTTATTTTTTTCCAAAAATTAGGAGGAACACCTAGCACATCTTCAATTATTTTTTCAAAGGTTGAGACAACATAAGCTATATGGAAAAATATCAAAATGTGCATTCTTTAACAAGAAAATACATTACTTGGGTCACATCATTTCAAAAGATGGTATTGCAGTAGATCCAAATAAGATAAAATCCATAGAGGAATGGTCAATGCCTAAAAATGTGTCTAAGGCAAGAATTTTTATGGAGATTGTAGGATATTATAAGAGATTCATAGAAGGATTCTCAAAAATTACAAATTTAATCACTTCATTACAAAGGAATGGTAAGAATTTTTTGTGGACTAAATAGTGCAATAAGGTATTTCAAATTTTGAAGGAAAAATTAACCACTAAACCTATCTTAAAGGTTCCAAAACCAAATGCACATTTCACAATTGTGACAGATGTGTCAATTGAAGTTCTAGGTGGGGTGCTCATCTAGGATGAAGGTGTGGTAGCTTATGAATCAAGGAAATTGAAAATTCATGAAGTAAACTATGCACCTCACGATTTGGAACTTGCAACAATTGTACATTCTCTTAAGAAATGGAGAAATTTTCTCTTAGGAAAACCATTTGATTTAAAAACTAACCATCAAGGACTCAAGTACATCTCCACACAACCTCACTTGAATTCTAGACAAATAAGATGGTTATAATTTCTAAGCGAATATGATTTTGAGATAGAATATATAAGATGGTTATAATTTCTAAGCGAATATGATTTTGAGATAGAATATATTAAGGGAAAATAAAATAGGGTTGTAGATGCACTAAGAAAAAGGAGGCGCTTGATGAATATTGCAATATTCAAAACTACTTTTAGATTAAAAGTGCTAAATGGGAAAAAGGAAGATTCATGGTCTAAGCAAGTTAGATCAACCTTAGAAAGTAATCAAACGAATCCTAGTATAAAGGGGTATTATCTAGATAGTGACAAGTTGCTTTGATAAAGCAATAGGATATATGTTCCAAACTCTAAAGAGTTAAGAGAGTTGGTTTTAAGTGAAGCACACAATACCCCTTAGTCAAGACATCTAGGAGAAAATAAACTCTATTCAAACCTTAAGAAACTATATTTTTGGCAAGGAATGAAGAATAACATAGTACTTTATGTAGCTAAATTTCTTGAATGTCAGAGGGTAAAGGCAGAGCATAGTCATCCTGTAAGATTATTATACCCCCATGATATACCACATCATAAGTGGTAGGTCATTAGTATGTATTTTATACAAGGATTTCCTACAACACCTTATAGGAATGATACAATAATGGTGGTAATTGAAAAACTTACCAAAAAATTCTTCAATCAACTTAGGGAACACAATTAAATTTTAGTACAACTTATCACCTTGAAAAAAATGGCCAAAGTGAAAGGACAAATCAGATTGTGGAGACCTTCTATGTATGTAATGTATGGACAAAAAATCTAAGTGGGAAGTGTTATCTCTCAAAAACATAGGCGGGATGCCTCAAGAGGCTGCCAATCTCTTGATACGTTTCAGGGTAACAGACAAGGTCAAGAGAACTAAACCTTCTACTCTTCAGGTGTTGCTAAACCTAGGCGGGTATACCTTACTGAATGAAGTGTACTTTATGTAATTATAATTATCTTTCTTGCAGTGGTTTGTCCACAATGGCAAATGGAAGTGAACAAATGAAATCAAACTTGATAACAATAGCAATCTTCTGATCTAAATCCTAAAATGCTTAATTAATAGATATAAAGAAACTAAATGAATTCAGAATGATGAAGTGCAGAGATCAATGCCCTATTGGGTATGCAGAGTCAAATGAGATCAAGATGAGCAACACTTCTCTAGAGAAAACTCAAATTATCTGGCATATATTTTATTTACAACTTGTATAAACATGCAATACTGTAACTACTAAGCTCTACTTTAATAATCCAAATGAAACTCTTTGATTACTGTGATCAACTAAAAGGATTTAATCCTTTCTTGAAAGAACCAATTGATTAATCGCACAAATATAGTAAATGTGCATTGATAAACTAAACATAAACTTGTTATGTCAATTTAAACAACCAGAAAGCATCAATCTTGGAGACAACATAGCAATATTTTTCATTGAGTTCAACAGATAATTGACATCAGAAATGTGCAGCAACATCAATTAACTTTCATAAATACCTCCATTTTGAAAACATGCACCATAGTCTCTAATCTGATTAATCTATTGTACTGTATCCATCTAATATGCCTATTGTATATCAAATAATTGATAGCTGATGATCATTTTACAATTATAAAATGCCTATTTATACACCAGCATCAGAAAAATATATCATATTGAGATCCCATGACGGCCCACTATATCATTCGGGCTCATTTCATGTCGGCCTGCAACGGTATTTTATGAGCTCACATGTCGGCTACAGTGTTTGAATTTTCATTAGTCACTAATGAAACAGTTGACGAGACATATCATGGTTATGCCGAAGGCAATTCAATCGCTAGTCACCCCCTCGGTGTTTCCCTTTCACCATGACTTATCTGAGTCGGGGAGATGTCGTTTAGATCTCTTTATATTTCGTCAATGTGCTTCTTTTGCCTCTTGCATGTCACTATAGCATTTTTTTTGTTATGCTGAAACCAAAAATAATCCTCTTGTCCCAATGTGTTTCATTGCGACCTCATGGAGTCGAGGAAACAACATGTAGATTATGCTTCATTATACCGAGAGTCACCCCAAACGCATCTCCCAGTCGCTAAGACATAATAAATTATCTTACCAAGATGCATTTTTATCTTATGTGGGTCACCATGACATTCTGATTTTGGAGAGACCTCACGTAGTTCATATTATGTCTTACCAAAAAACCCTTTATTCATCCTTTGTGTTGCTGAGACAATCTAATTTTCATTTTGACAAATTCTCCTTTGCGTTCCATCGGCAAGACCCTGGGCACTTCACTAAGATCTCACATTGTAGTCATATAAGTCTTACCGAGATGTCCTTTGATAGAAACCCCATGAGTAAAGTCAGCAAGACCAAAGGTCACTCACCAAGACCTCATATCAAAAGCAACATGTTTTGCCAAAGAAATCCTTCTATGTGTTGTTTGTTAAGACTCTCCCCAAGAACCCATTGATGAAGAGCTCATGTCGGCAAGACATAACCGCTTCGCTGAGATCCTATCTCGATACTACTTAACTCTCACCAATGAAACTCCATATGCATTAGTCGGGGAGACATTTTCAATTCGATAAGACATTACCCTGATGACCAAACTCCTACCGATAGGTTCCTCCTTGGTCGTTGAAACCACGTGAATGTCATGCCGATAGATACTCTAAAGGTGAATGTTGATCACTATAACAATGAAAAATTCTTGCCGACCACCTGCAGCAAACACATGTTAACATACAAGCAACATGGGTCGGGGAGACCTAGATAGACTTGTGTTGATATGGACCACAACGTGAAAAATGCATGACTCGATCGATTCTAAGGGGCTACATGGCCAAAAAATGAGTAAAAATATTATGAAATGAGGAAAATGTGCCTAAAGTAGGATCCACATAGAGACTCAGGGGTATGAAAGATGTGAAAAAATTATCAGATTTTCATAGTTCCAACAGTGGCTCCATCTGGGGATGAATGAGAGTAAGGTCATTGTAAGGATCCAGATCTTTGGGTGAACAGACTAGACATAGAGTGATGAACTAGTGAGCAGAGATGAAATGAATGGAAATGGGAATGAATGGAATATGAATGCAACATGGAGATGGACCAAAATCCTAAACTACTGTGCATGGAAAAGAATTTTTGGAGAGGATAAGCAAGAGTTGTCCATGCACTGGCAACCCTTAATCCTCTATGTTGCTCAAGAGAAAAATTGCTTCAAGAATTTCCCATGAACAGGAAATTCCTAATCTTCACCAGCCATATTCTATAGATAGTATGAGTCTTCACCCTTCTTTCCAACAACAACAAAAGGTCCCAGCCACAAAGCTTCAAACTTACCATGCTTGCCTTTCTCCTGACACCTTGCATTCCACATCAACACCAAGTCATTTTCTTCAAATTTTCTATCCTTTGCCTTCTTGTCAAATAAATACTTCATCTATATCTGTAACTTTATGTTTTGGTTTTTGGAAACTCTCCTTATTTCATCAAGTTCAACTAGTTGCTCCATTCTTTCCTCCATAGGTTTAGGAACATCCAAATCTTCTTGAAGGACAAACCTGTAGACTGGTAACAAATTTTGCAAAGGCATCCTAGATTGTGCTCCATACACCAATTCAAATGGGGATTTTCCAATTGATCTTTTCACAGTAATCCTATCAGCCCACACAACCAGTTTTAGTTTTGAATCCCAAGCCTTCTTGTTCTGTCCTAGCATCCTCCTTATAATTTTCAAAAGATTATTTTTGCTAGATTATGCTTGACCATTAGCTTGTGGATGGTAAGGATATGCATAAGAAATAGTAATGCCATATGTATCACATAAGATTTTAAATTCATCTGACCTGAAACACATCCCATTGTCTATGATTAACCTCAGTGGTGCACCAAATCTAGTGATAATGTTGTCCATCAAGAAATTTGTCACCACTTTGCTTGTAGCTTGCTTAGTTGGGATTGCTTCTACCCACTTGGTAAAATAGTCAATAGCTACCAGTATCCACTTGTGTCCTCCACTTGATCTTTCTTGTATCTCTCCAATGAAATCAATTCCCCATTGATGAAAAGTGGCATCAGCTTGCAAAGGTTGAAGTGGCAAAGCTCCTTGATATTTCAACTTTCTAGAGAACTTCTGGCAGGCTTCACATTTTCTTACATGTGTGAAAGAATCATTAAAAATCTTGGGCCAGTAGTAACCTGCCCTGAGAATTTTGTGTCCAGTTGTCTTTGCTGAGTGATTTCCTCCACACACTCCTTCATGCATTTCACTTAAAACATGCTTGGCTTGAAACTCATCTAGACATAACAACAATATACCATCCCTGTTCTTCCAAAACAAATTTCCATCCATGAAAACATATTTTGACGCTTGCAACTTCAAAGTTCTCCTCTGGCTATCACTCAATCCCTCTGGACATTTCATGTACTTAAGGTAATGCATGATATCAGTATACCAAGGAGTGTGCTTAATGCTTGCAATTGCAGTCCCTTCATCTACATTACAAACTTGATTTACTTCAATATTCGACTCTGCCATCAACCTGGCCAATCCTTGACCTCTCACTAGTTTAGTAATCTATATCTCCATGTCAAATTCTTGTATTTTTTTAATCCATTTGCATCTTTTCCCTGTCACTTCAAACTGTGTCAGAATATCCTTGACAGCAGCATAAGGGACATAAGAAATCACCTTTGCTGCAACAAGATATGGTCTGAATGCTTTTGTAGCCTTCACCAATGCAAATGCCTGCTTTTCCATTATATCATACTTCAATTCAGACCCTTGTAATGACTTACTAAAGAAAGACACGGGTTGTTCATGACCATCCTCATTCTTTTGTAGCATAACAGCAGCAATCATATGCATTGAAGCAAATGAAAATATCTTAAAGGCTTTGCAAAATCTAGAGATTTAAGAACAAGAGCCTCTTTGATGGCCCTTTTGATGGATATAAAAGCTTCCAAGCCTTCTACATTCCATTCCATTTTTTTTCCTTTCTTCAACATCTTTGATATAGGCTTAATGATCTCAGCAAAGTTAGAAACAAATCTCCTAACGAAATTAATCTGTCCAAAGAATGACTGTATAGCCTTAACAGTTTTAGGAACAGGAACTTTATCAAAAGCTTCAACCCTCTCAGGGTCTATCCTAATTCCCTCTTTTGAAACAATACATCCTAAGAGCTTACCTTTTGTGACTACAAAATGACACTTCTTTGGGTTTAAACTAATACCATATTCTAGGGCTTATCTATTCTAATTCCCTCTTTTGAAACAATACATCCTAAGAGCTTACCTTCTGTCACTACAAAATGACACTTCTTTGGGTTTAAACTAATACCATATTCTAGGGCTTTAATAAATACCTTCTCTAGATGTTGTACATGATCTCCAGCCTTCTTTGAATAAGCGGTTAGGTCATCCTAGTACACCACCATGATAGCATTGATTAAATCTACAAATGCCACGTCCATAGCTCTTTGAAAAGTTGCTCCTACATTACTAAGACCAAATGGAATTCTTATGTATACATACGTTCCCCAAGGAGTTGTAAATGTTGTCTTATATTGCTCAGATTCTTTGACTTTAACTTGATTACACCCTAAAAAATCCATCCATCATAGACAGCAACTCACACCCTGTCACCTTATGCAATAGAGCCTCCATATTGGGTAGAGGATAATTGTCCTTTGAGAGATGCCATATTCAAATTTCTGAAGTCCACACATAATCTAATGTCTCCATTTTTCTTCCTCATAGGGACCAAATTTGAGACCGATGTTGAGTGCTTGATTTGTTCCTCCATCTCTGAGTTTTTCCAATTCTTCTTGCATTTTAGGCTCTAGTGTTGGATTTATGGGTCTTTGCTTCTGTATGAACGGCTTAGCATCTAGCTTCAATTGTATTTCATGCTGAAACAAGTCTTCCCTATATGCTTTCAGATCTTCATAAGACCAAGCAAACACATGTTTATATTTTCTAAGCAACTCTATCAGCATTCTTCTAATTGTAGGGCTTATCTTCTTTCCTGTGTACACCTTTTTTGGTGCTATCTCAATCCCCAAGTTAACTTCTTCAATATCTTATCTTCTAACTGGTGTTTGCTTCATGAGGGACCAATCATTTCCATCATACAGCCTCTCCAGTGCCACCAAGCCCTTAGGAAGATTATTTGTTTTGAGCTATAAGATTTCCTTGCCAAACACTATTTGCTTCCCATGCACTTCCTCAACAGAAGCATTGAAGTCAATTTCCTGGGCTTCATATTGATCTATACAATTGAGGAACTTCAAATGGTCAATATCATCGTTGAAGACCTGCCAACTATAAATTTTATTAGGAACAACAGGCCTTGTCTTGAATTCAATCTGTGATACCCCAACCAATGTGATATGATCTCTTTTGAGTGCCACATTTGCTAAAAAATAAGCCATTATATTCTTTGATCTATCAATCCACTCAATTGAGAAGGAATCAAACAATTCAATTATGTCTCATACAACATTCCTATGTTGTTTCAATCTTTTGTGCTTTGTTACATATTTCGACTTGATTTGTGAAACAACCAACTCATAATCACCCAGGACTACTAGCATTTTGATTTTATGTTTCAAAGCTATGCTCAAGCCTATCAATAAAGCTTCATGTTCTACCACATTGTTTGTGCATTCAAATGTTAATAGGAATGAATATTTAAATGTAACACCTTCAGGAGAAAAAAACACAATTCCAGCTCCATTACCTTCTTGGCTGCATGCTCCATCAAAATACATCTTCCACACTCCATTGCAACATTGTTTCACATGCTTTTCAATTAGATCACTATTGGTTAATTATGGTTGGGTTGATTCAATCTTAAAACTTCCAAGATCAACATCACAAAAATAATTGATTTGATCTTGTGGTACATAGTCAACAAGTTGGTTCATTCTTGGTTCTCTATACAACTTCACTTCCTGACCATTCACTGGAATAGTAGCATAAGATAAATCAAACTGGACATTTCCACCAACAACTGTTGTCCATTGTCTTGACAAGAGCATCCCAAACTGATGAGGAGTATCAATGACTATTATATCTATATTATAAGCCACCTATGGATAAGTAGCCAGCTTGACTTCAACACCTCTCATAATGCCTACCACAGGAACAAGTTTGTTATCCATTGTAATACACTTCCCATCATATGTATCAACCCACATGCCAAGCTGCTTCATAACTCCTACTGGCATGATATTTATAGCAACACTAGAGTCTATCATGCAATTCCTTAGCAATTTGTTGTTTAAAAGCAATGTAGTGAAAAAAGGATCAACTTGAGGGGGGGTAGTTAATACATCACCCAAGCAAACCTCTGGGATATTTACTTTCTCCTACCTATTGGCTGCTTTAATAGCTACCCTACTCTCAGAATTCATTTTTTTTTCATTTCTATTTGTTATCAATTGAACAATAGTGTCCCTATATTCTTTTACTTTCATTATTTCAAGTAGTGGGACAGACATTTTTACCTGGGATAATGCCTAAGTGAAGTCAAAAGAAGAGCCCTCCACCTTAACAATTTTCTTTTGTTTTAGCATTTCTCCTTTGTTTTCTTCCTTTTCTTTTTTACTGGGCTGGTCAGGATTTTGCGTCTCTTTGTGTAATTCCTTCACTCTTTCCTTTTGGACAGGCCTCTCTTCATCTTTATCAAGCAATCTCTTTTCTGACTTCTTCACAGTTCCTTGTGTTGCTTTCTGATCCTTCATGAAAATTCCCCCAAGAACGCCTTCCATCTCATTTACTTTTTTGTTTCTCAACCATTATTTACTCCTTGCTTCAACCACAACAACAGTTATTCTCTCTATTTCATCTTCAGTAAGTCTCCTCACACTACATTGAGTAGGCACCTCAACCGAATGTGGCTCTATATAATCTTCCTTAGAATCATAAAAGACCTCTTGTTCAGCCATATGGACATTATACTTCTGATTTGAAACATCGTATTCATAACCTTCATCCTATGAAGATGAGTACCTCTCTTGAACATGATGAAATGTATTTGAAGTTAAATACACTGTGTGATCTTCTTCATTGTTTTCCTTCAGCATTCCCTCTTCTTGCATCCTTTTTGCTCAATGGATTAGGAGTCTCTTTGTTTCTAGGCCTAGCTATCATAGGTTTTCCATCCTTCTAGTTTGTATTATAAGGCATGTCGTGCAACCTCATCCTTTCATTTTTGTATGTGCTTTCCTATCTGTACTGATAATTGTTGATTTGTTGAGGAGGCCTAGGGTTGTCTCTTTTATTGATTATACCTGCAACCTTCCTGTTGTTTTCAATTGTCAATGTTGTCTTCTAAGCTTCATCCAAATCTCTCAGGAATCTATTTCTCAGTTCATACCTTTTTTTAGGATCAAATGCATTCAAATAAACACTCAAAGCTATGGAATATGGCAGCCTTGATCTAGGAGGTACTCTAGTCTACAACTTGTTGAATCTTTGGTTGAAATCATAAATTGAGTCATTCTGATTTTTCTGAATTCGCATCAATTCATGAAGAGCTGCATATGGTGCATTTAGATTCCCATATTTCTCTAAGAATTTGTCCTATAATAAGTGAAGAGAATTAATTGAGGATGCTGGCAAGCTATTGAACCAATCCCTAACATCTTCAATAAGTGACATCATAAACAACTTCATGTGTAAATCTTCATATGGCACATCAATGTCTTGGATGAAAATGTTGAAACTCCTTAAGTGCTCTTCAGCAGTAATTGCATTACTCCCTATAAATTTGGGCACCATACCCCTCCAACTGCTATCCATAGGTAAGGGTATAACTGAAAACCTACTAAATCAAATTGTCTGATCATATTTGTATGTTGGTGAAGGAGAGGGTTAGGTGGATACTAATATTGGTGCATGGGATTATTGTCTTGTATATTATATTGTGGGATGTAATGTTGACCAAGAGGTGGATGCATATTTATACGCTGTGTGGGAATATGAGGTGGATGATTTGGCTACTTGTGGTGATTCCCTGCTTGATGGTGAGGAGACACTGGTGGACCAGAAGGCCCTGCACCATGATTACCTTGCTTATGAGGTGGTACATACAATGGAGGACAACCAGTAGTCTAAACAGTGATTTGGGCTTTCTGCAATTCAACCTTTAGTTCCTCTATCTCCTTCCTCTGTAATTCAAACTATTTTTTTACTTCCTCGAGAAGCTGATGATCAATGAACACTTTTTGGTTACCTTCCATCTTCTAATCATATTCCTGTTGAATTATTATTCTCTTAGCCTCAAATGCAGCTTGAAACTTAGCCTGTTTCTGAGGATCGAGAAAAGAGAAAGGATTCCTTTGATCTTCTAGAGTACAAGGCTCTACACTTGAATCATTTTTCCATGTATCATAGCGATCATATGTTTCACAATGTGCTCTTGATGCTTTATCTTTATCTATTAGGCACATATCTTCACTTATCCCTTTTCCCTTATCAACCTTGACATCTTTGTGTGTCCACTTACTACTGCCAACAGAAGCTCCAGTGTGACCTCCCCTGTATTGAGATCTTCTTATGTTCATGTTTGAACATCTGCAAAATTATATCAGAGTTGCCACTCACTTTTGTCAAAAGTGAGAAAATACTTGATGTATCTTAGTCCTAGCGGAGTCTATATAAAATTCATGGCTCTATGATTAAGGCTTTGAATTCTGAATGTATCCCTAGTAGAGTCGCCAATTTGCTAGCTCTCAAAAATGCAGGCGAGATGCCTCAAGAGGCTACCAATCTCTTGATACATTTCAGGGTAACAGACAAGGTCAAGAGAACTCAACCTTCTACTCTTCAGGTGCTACTAAACCTAGGCAGGTATACCTTACTGAATGAAGTAGACTTTACGTACTTACAATTATCTTTCTTGCAGTGGTTTGTCCACAATGGAAAATGGAAGTGAACAAATGAAATCAAACTTGATAGCAATAGCAATCTTCTGATCTAAATCCTAAAATGCTTAATTAACAGATATAAAGAAACTAAATGAATTCAAAATGATGAAGTGCAAAGACCAGTGCCCTATTGGGTATGCGGAGTCAAATGAGATCAAGATGAGAAACACTTCTCTAGAGAAAACTTAAATTATCTGGCATATATTATGTTTACAACTTGTATAAACATGCAATACTATAACAACTAAGCTCTACTTTAATAATCCAAATGAAACTCTCTGATTACTATGATCAACTAAAAGGATTTAATCCTTGCTTGAAAGAACCAATTGATTGATCACACAGATACAACATATGTGCATTGATAAACTGAACATAAACTAGTTATGTCAATTTAAACAACCAGAAAGCATCAATCTTGGAGACAACTTAGCAGTATTTTTCATTGAATTCAACAAATAATTGACATCAGAAATGTGTAGCAACATCAATTAACTTTCATAAATACCTCCATTTTGAAAACTTGCACCATAGTCTCTGATCTGATAAATCTATTATACTATATCCATCTAATTTGCCTACTGTATATCGAATAACTGATAGCTGATGATCATTTTACAATTACAAAATTCCTATTTATACACCAGCATCAGAAAAATATATCATATTGAGATCCCATGTTGGCCCATTGTATCATTCGGGCTCATTTCATGTCAGCCTGCAATGGTATTTTATGAACTCACATGTCGGCTACAGTGTTTTAATTTTCATTAGTCACTAATGAAATAGTTGAAGAGACATATTATGGTTATGTCGAACGCAATTCAATCGCTAGTCATCCCCTCAGTGTTTTGCTTTCATTGTGACCTATCTGAGTTGGGGAGATGTCGTTTAGATCTCTTTATATTTCGTCAATGTACTTTTGCCTCTTGCATGTCACTGTAGCATTCTATTTGTTATACCGAAACCAAAAAGAATCCTCCTATCCCAATTTTTTTCACTGTGACCTCATGGAGTCGAGGAAACAACATGTAGATAATGCTTCATTATACCGAGAGTCACCCTAAACGCCATCTCCCAGTCGCTGAGACATAAGAAATTATCTTACCAAGATGTAATTTTATCTTATGTGGGTCACCATGACATTCTGATTTCAGAGAGACCTCACGTAGTGCGTATTATGTCTTACTGAAAAACCCTTTACTCATCCTTTGTGTCACTGAGACAATCCAATTTTCATGCTAAAAAAGTCTCCTTTGCGTTCCATCAGCGAGACCCTAGGAACTTCACCAAGATCTAACACTGAAGTCATATAAGTCTTACCGAGATGTCCTTTGATAGAAACCCCATGAGTAAAGTCAGTGAGACTGAAGGTCACTCACCAAGACCTCATATTGAAAGCAACATGTTCGGCTGAAGAAATCCTTCTATGTGTTGTTCGGTAAGACTCTCCCTGAGAACCCATTGATGAAGATCCCATGTTGACAAGACATAACCGCTTCGCTGAGATCCTATTTCGAAATTGCTTAACTCTTGCAAATGAAACTCCATATGCATTAGTCGGGGAGAGATTTTCAATTCAATAAGACATTACCCCGATGACCAAACTCTTGTTGATAAGTTCCTCCTCGGTCGCTGAAACCATGTGAATGTCATGCCGATAGATACCCTAAAGGTGAATGTTGATCGCTATAACAATGAAAAAGTCTTGCCGACTGCCTACAGCAAACACATGTTAACATACAAGCAACATGGGTTGGGGAGACCTTGATAGACTTATGTCGATATGGACCACAACGTGAAAAATACATGACTCGATGGATTCTAAGGGGCTACACGGCCAAAACATGAGTAAAAATATTATGAAATGAGGAAAATGTGCCTAAAGGAGGATCCACGTAGAGACTCAGGGGTATGAAAGATATGTAAAAAGTCATCAGATTTTCATAGTTCCAACAGGAAGAATATCTTCCACTAGTAGAGTTTGAATACATTAACTCTTTTCAATCCAACCAAGGGATGGATCCATTTGAAGCACTATATGGAAAAGCTTGTTACACACCTTTTAGTTGGGATAATCTTGAGGAAAGAGTGTTAATTGGACTAGATATGTTGAAGGAAATGGAAAATCAGATCAAGTCAATTAGAAAGAGGTTAAGGGAAGCAACAAATAGACAAAAGAGTTATACAGATAGAAAAAGAAGACAAAGGGAATTCACAATTGGTGAAAAAAAATTCTTTAGGGTCATGCCATATAAAATCTCTATAAGTTTTGGGAAGAAGGAAAAGTTGGCGCCTCGTTATGTGGGACCTTTTGAAATCCTAGAAAAGATAAACCCAGTTGCCTATAGATTGGCCCTACCTCCCCAACTGATTCGTATCCATGATGTTTTTCATATATCTCTTCTTAAGAAGTATGTACCTAATGAGAAATTTTTTTTGAATTGGAATGCATTATAGGTCCATGAGCCCAAGAAATTAACAATACAACCATATCGAATCTTGGAGAGACGCTAGTATCAATTGCGCAACAAGGTGATTGACCAAAGTAAAGTACAGTGGGATTAATATGATGAAGAGAATGCTACTTGGGAAGATACAATGGAACTACAACAATCTTTTTCATTCTTGTTTTAAGAATTATTTAGATACTATATTCCTTTCTTGTTTCAAATTACTATCTCTTTACTATATAAACTTATTGAATATATACATCGAGACGATGCACAAATAAGGGAGGAAGGATGTCACAACTCCTCTTCCCCAACTTTTACAATATATTTTGATATACTTTAATGCATGAACACATGTTAAATGGACTTAAGAATTTGATACTCATGTTTCCTGAAATCTTGCCAGTCATTAATTATTAATTGAAAACTTGAGAGAAAAATTTGAATGAAAACCAAAGTCATTTTCCAACTATGGAATTTAAGGCATCTTGCATGAATAGGACTAGAAATTATTACCATGTTTTCAATTAGAAAGAAAAACTGCACAGTGAATTAGATGCAGATAACTGAATTAACTTTTTAGTCAACACAAACCTACTAACAAGTCACATCTCATTGTCTTGAGCCACCTAACTATGACTTTAATAACCTTGCCCCATCCATATTATTCACATGGAGTTCTATTTCATCTACCCAAAATAAATTTTACAACTAACTCGTAAACTACAGTGGTAATGAATTTAATGCATTTCCATCTATAAATTGAATGCATGGGCCTGTGTTTTGGGCATCACTCTAATTACTATGTTTTTTGTATTTTGTATCTTGAAAGGGATTCTAGAGGATTTTTCATTTACAAATTCATTCAGAAGGTGGACATGGTGATCTGGCTGCTTCCTTACTTCAAACCCCAACCAGGAATTAGTGCAATAGGTAGGATTCAAACCATTTTCTAAAAATATTATGTGTGTGGTATCATTAGCATCTACTCATTATCTTATCATATTTAGGAGTTCCATTAAATTTAATTATGGATTATACTATTTTAGATAAAAAGTCTTAAATTGGAGCTAAACTTTGTGTTAGCCAAGTATTTTTCACAACCTACAAGAATAGAATGGCTATTTTAGAGGATATTAGTTGTATAATATAATACACACTCAAGTAGGATTTTTAAATTAGGAGCTGCCCAATATCTGAGTATAACACCTAATCATAAGTGCTCCTTTAGTAGATGGTCTTTGCCACTATTCCCCGAAATTTGATCTTACAAGATTTCAACTCCAAATTTCATGTGTTTTAATGATAGAATAAATAAAGGATTTTTTATTATAGAATCTATACCTAGATTTGAAACGCATTGATACTACAATCAATAGGCTATTTGCTTGAGATCTGCATTGCTTATTTTATAGACAAAGAGGGAAGATTGTTGTACATCTGAATGCACTATAACCTTAATTTCTAGATTAACTTTAGAGCAAATAAAAATTGCATCTAAATTTCCTATGTCACGGTGAATAAAAGAGAGAGCTTATAATGCCACCCTTAGTTTTGTGTTGGGTTATAAGGTTGTAAACTTTCTAATAATATTAGGCTACCAAAGCTTAGCCATACACTTTATTTCATTAATAGTTTGAATGCAGTAATTCTAAATCAGGTAGTGATTTCCTTGTTTGGAGACTCTTGATTTCCATTTCCCTCTATAGGCAATAAGTTGGTGTAGGTTGATTTCTCCTCAAATTATTGTGTGAAGCCAATGAATTCCTTTTGCAAGTATTTTAGCTATTCCCATGATTTAGTTTCTAGAGGTCAATGAGCAATAAATATATAGAAAAATCAATTTCAATTAGTTTTCTAAATTTTAATTAATTAATAGATACAATCAAATCCTAATTTTGAGTGATTGAAGAATTTTCATTTAGGATGATTCCCATTGTATAAATGTACTAAATTTTTCTTTTCAAATTTAATAAGTGATAGATCTTTCTATTAGTTTAGTATACATTATTTTAATTTGAGTTACTATGACACTGTACGATGAATATCATTGTAGAAATAATGTAATCATGGTAACATTTGATATAGTGCTTAATATTGCATTTTTTTAAGGGACCTCTCTATAATAATATCTCTAACGTTTCCCCTTTCCTCTAATTTATACAATCCAAAATTAGAGGTTGGGCTAAATATCACTTAACAACTTATATTTAAATATTATAGGATTAATTGTTCATATAAGATTAAATCAATATCTTTCAATTATGGGTTAAGACATGATAGACTAATAATATATTATAATCTCAATATATAGATTTTTAAACTTTTACCTTTTTCTTATTTATTTGGACATCTTGATCTCACTAAATTAAGATATTTTACAAGAATCTAATTTTTTTCATACCTTGGTCACGTTTACCAAAACCCTTTAGAGCTCTTTAGTTAATTTAATTAAAATATTTTTTTGAGGAAAAAGGGAAAATATTCAAAGGCTAATATTTAAGTTGAATGAAAAATTATTTGCTTAGCATCATTGTTGCTATATTTATTGGCTTCAGAAAATGGAAAATAAATACCTCGATGAATATAAATAATCCATCAATGTAGAAAAACCTATTGTAATAATATTACTAACTTAGAGCTATAGAACCCTTATTGGTTATGTATTTCTTGTAAAGTATAGATAGTAAAAAGAATCAGATGGAATTATAAGGAAGACAGTTCCTTTCATATTTAGTAAAAGATGACACCCTTCCACTATCTTTATCAAAATATTATAAAACTAGCAAAATAATGCATGCATTTAAGGAGTAAATATTGCTTACTCAATAAATGGTTAAGATAGATTACTTCCTTTACTATAAGTGACTTTTATACTTTCCTTCCTATGAGTATATATTGTTCAATTATTTAAGTGCTTCAATAAATGATCAAGATGGGTTACTTCTAATTACT
The DNA here is from genome assembly GCA_007258455.2 of Sequoia sempervirens. Lineage (NCBI taxonomy): Eukaryota > Viridiplantae > Streptophyta > Pinopsida > Cupressales > Cupressaceae > Sequoia > Sequoia sempervirens. The sequence goes on along the minus strand of VDFB02096356.1, from coordinate 58,458 downwards.
ACCAATAATGTTCATACCCTTTTTATATAGATAAAGAGTTTATTCATGGTCAATGCTTGTAAATTTAATCATCTTGAGAATTATTCCTTATCGACTGTTATGTGATCTTTGTTATGAAATTTAGATTCTTATGAGCTCTTTCCTTAATAAGGAGCTGATTTTTTAGATAGAACCTTTAAAAAAAAACTTAATCTAATATTGGAGAAAAAAATTAGCATCATTCGGTATTAATGATGCCTCTGGCTCATGTTTATAGGTAATGTCATCATGCTTGAGCTATTCCATCTATATCCTAACATAGCTCCAATAACAATGTTTGTGGAATCATCCCTTTTAATCACCAAAGAGAAATAGGGAACATTTGTTGATTAAATCCAAAGGGAGGGAAATACCCTTTGGAATGGTAACCTAATAAGATAATAATGAAATGAATCAAATTCACTAGTGATAACCTAGAAAAAACCAAACTAGGAATTTTCTATGGTGCAATGAAATTTGGATTTGAAGATATATGTTAATTGTTTAAATGGGTCAAGGTTGATGAACATTAATAGAAAATAGGTTAGATGAATTTTATTAGGTAAACAAATAACGGTCAAATTGATCATTTGTTATTTTTGCTTCCCTTCGTGCATGGAAACTAAAGAGGAACTGTTTGGGGGAAATGAGAACACTAGAAAGGGTTGCATACCCACCTTTTTATAACCGTTCACATAAAACATAGTCTAGAAAATATAATTACACATTTTATGCCTCGATCCCATTTTGGAGCAAGGTATGTAGGCAATTTGGGAAATGAAGGATGCTCCTAGTACCCAAGAATTTGGGAATGGGATTTAGGGTTAGAGAGATCCCATAAATAGTTATAAGAAATAATCAAGTAAAATATATACAACTATACTTGGAAGAATCCAACATGGATTGCTTGATTCCCCAAGGCTCTAAGGCCAAATCCTAAGGAAGGTTTCAAGCCTAGAATTATAACTTACATACCCCTAAGGATGGTGACCTCAGTACACTTTCAATTGGGAGTGTGGTCATGAGGGAAGAAACTCAGGATCAAATGGTCCTGATGAGTCCAAGACTTTGGCTAGAACACATACTTATCATATGATAGATGCCTACCTCATTTAGATGGATGCCTATTCTGATTATATGAATAGATGTATTCCTATTCCATATGAATAGATGAATTGAATTCCTATTATGTCTAAATAAATTATATACCTATCTAGTTTGGATATAAGTCCCTGAATATACTTCTGAGTGAGTACTTGAACATAGAAAAAATAGTTGTGTTTCGGGTTAAAATTAATTGGGTCCTTACACTTAACACGTAAGGAATGACTAATGGTCTTGGTTATTGTCCCTAAAAGAAACAATCAAGCATACACTTAATTTCAACACTATTACAAAATATTCTTCTAATGCAACTTTAACACTAGTGCATCCTAAACTAATAGACACTAGTGGTCTTGATTATTATTCTTGAAAGAAATGAAAGAAACATAGAAATATTAACTTAATATTAATGTCATCATGCAAAAAACTAGTGATTGGAGTTTCTTAGATTTTACACCCTCATTTAAAGGAGAGAACAAAATCTCACAATCTAAAGAGTCTTGTGTAAGTATGACACCTTGTACTAAGCTAGAGATATCTTTGTCACAAAATAACAAAACATCTTCTCTTATTAATCAAGAGATTATTTTATTGAGACTCTCCAAGATCATTTGATATCTCTCCCTCCAAGAACATGAAAGAAATTTTACTACAAGAATTCATTTTGTGCATATCATAGAGTTCATGGTCATTCTACTAATGAATGTAAGGCTTTAAGTGATAAAATACAACATCTTAAGGAGAGTGGTGCTCTTCCTTGTGTTGAGGCACCTTGTTCCTCTATTTGATACTAATTTTCATTCTACTATGTTTCTCATCAATCATCTCGGCTCATCCTCATCTTGCACTAAGCTGGGGCAAGGGGTTAGGTTAGACTTGTCCTTGTATGAAACTTGTTGTTTTATCTTTTGGCTAGTTGACTATCTTCCATGTATATATAGGAGCAAGCTTTGGATGTGGCCGACATGCCTTAAGTTGGCTCACATGCGATGTACTGAGTTTAGTTTAGTATCATAACCGCTTTTAGGATGTAGCTTCATTTGGAAACATATGACAACATACAACTTTCTAAGTAAGCTCTCATGTTTTCTTCTACCTTAAAGAAAATTATTATATTAATAGTGTTAGCAACCTCTTTAAAGTGGAGGCATCCATTGACACTCATGTTTCATTATGTGATTTTATTTATTCTTGTGATGTGTCTTTTTTCATGGTGGTATCATTGGGTTTTATCTCCTCCGAGAGCATGATATTTCTTTGACTTTCCCTCTATTGGACACATTAGGCATGATGTCCCATAAGAAGAGACCTTATAGAACTAAGAAAAATCCATTTGAATGTACCTTACACTATTTTTGCATTTACAATATTTATTATATGGCCACCTCACATAACACACTTTTTTTTGCCTATGGAGCCATCCTGGATGTTCATGGATGTTAGCATATCAATTTTTTCTTTCCTCATGAATCTTGTTGTCCATGTTGTGTGGCACCTTATCAAAAATTTTAGGAGGTATAGATTTGGTATGGTTAGCATATGGGAGTTGAACTTAGGCATGACTTTTCTATATCCCCTTGCTTGTATATGTGAGCACATATCAACCACATTCTTATGTGCCTCACCTCTCTAGGGGATCACCTAGTGGATGTCTTCAAGTTACACTGGCCCTTGTGAGTTTGTATTTGATTTTCATAGTGGACATCATGTTCCACTTCTAATCCACCCTTTTTTGATATTCACCCAGCGGAAAAATTCAGGTTCCATTGCCTCGGAGTGAGCATGAATTTTAAAAAGACAAGCATATATCTGATCCATAATGTGTAGGAAAAAAGGTCAAAGCTTGATCCACCTATTCCTCCTTTTTATTTCTTTTTTATGTCATTAACATTGTATGTTTTTGTATATTGATGTTGCATATCATAAGCCTTGTGTGTGTCCCTTTGTGCTTATGTTGGTTTTGCATAGGATATTTGATCTTAGGGGCTCATCCACCTCCTTTGATCTTTATTATCCTAGACCATCCACATTGGTACAATTGGACCCCTCTTGAATGTCTACTCTAGTGTGAGTTTGAAGCAAGTTCCTCCTCTCACTAAAGTGGGGGCTAAATGTAGTGTAGGAAAAAATATCCCTTCTTTACACTTAATTTAGGAATTATTAACATTAAAATGAACCTAATGTTTCCTTGATCTAACGTTGTAATATTTTTTACACATTCACATTAGGTTTAGGACCATTTTATGCTAAATAGACCTAATTTTTTCTTAATTTAGCCTTGTAAAGTGTATTTATTTACATCTTCACATTACGTTTTAGGCCCTCGTGCATTTATGACCTTCATATCATCATTAATAGGCCCTTACAACCCTTTATTACACATCCCAAGGATTATTTCAATCTAGATCCCGACATAATCTGCAATTACAGTTAATATCCTAACCCCCCAACATTTCCTTTGCCCTAAAAGCTATGGTGGTACCCATAAACCACCTTGAGCATATGAGTCCCACCCAAATGGGACCTATGCATCACCTTGGGTGTATGATTCTCATTTGGTCCCTTTTTATGTTTTTGAGTAGGAAATTAGGGTTTTGAATTCAAATTTTATGAATGTCAACATTTGGGTAATAAATGGTAAATTATATGAAGTTCCTATATAAACAAGATTTGAAATAATTATTTCACCTAAGAAACCATATACAAGCATCCAAAGAGTTCACAAGAGCATTTCAAAAGTATTCAATGGCATATTTGAAGAAAATTCTTACAACAATTCAAAATGCATCATGTCAAAGGCATAAAGCATCAAGCATGTTGTTGAGCTAGTGTTGTGATGTAGTATTCAAGATCCAAGTTAAGCATTGTTCCACATATAATTCAAGATCAACATCTACATTCTTCATGGCCACTTCATGTTAGATTTCAAATTTATATTTCAAGACATCATTCAAGGTATCATTGTTCATGTTTCATGTTCATGATTCATTATTTCATCATAAAGTTTAATTACCTAAATGGGGCTTGACCAAGGAAAACCCCTATTCCCAAACAATCGACAAGATTTTCTCTCTCTACATGTGTGAGTGTAGATTTAGGAGTTCTGGAGTTTGAGGATTTTAAAGACTTGGTTGTAAGATTGAAGAAAATTTTTGAAGTTTTCTCCTTTCTTGAAAAATCATGGAAAGTCATCTACATGTCATAATTTAAGTTTTCTAACTCAGAGATTTGACAGGAGGGAAGTTATAGGAGATCACCAGAGAATACCAAAGTTTCATCCAAACCCTAATATTTGGACTAAATCACCACATTGGGTGTATGAGTCCTAGTCCTACCCTTCTCTATATTTCAAGAGATCTAGATCAATCACTGAGAGATTCTAGATCAGTCACTAAGATATTCTAGTTTCTACACAGAAACCCTAGTCTAGGACTAAATCACCTAGAATGGCATATGAGTCCCAATATGCTTTAAAAGTTATATTTTTAGTATTTCAGACCTTGTTTCAAGCCTCTTAAGTTTTCTAGGTGCACCTATATTTATCTCCAATTTGTTATTCTAATTCGAGTTCATTTACTAGGTTACACTCTTAGGTTATGCATGTCACTTTCATTACTTATCTTTCCAAGCCTTTGCTTGGTGTTGAACCCCCTTTTACTCTTTAATCACACCCCTAAGAAACCTTATTGCACATCTATTTCCCTCATTTCCACCCCTATATTGAGATCTATAAGGCTTCCTTGAATGAAACTTGAAGGAAATTGGTGGAGGAGCCCTAATCCCCCTTTAGTTCTATCTCCCAAAACATAGAGCAACAATTTTCTACATTTCATTTTGGTGAACCCAACCTCCAAACCCCTTATTTTCTTATTCAAAGTGCATCATCTAGTCCTATATTTAGCTTGTACATTAACTTTGTATTAGGTCTTGCATTAGTTAATTGGCATCTAGGGTTTCTAAATCTTTCATTAGGGAAAGTGCATATAGGTTGCATTTTTTGCATCTTACATCATCGAATCTCATTTGAAATTTGTAATTGCACTTAGTCTAGTCAACACACAAACCAAAAACCTTAACATTCACTCATAATTTTCTAAATTTGGTGTAAAAATCCTAACTATGACTCATTCACCTCTTTGGGTGATTTAGTCTGAGTATAGTTGTTTTTCCTAGATTCCTAGGAATTCTGCGTGGTGTGTTTTTCACTATTTGAACCCTTGAAAAACCCTAATTGGGACTCATACACCCCTCTAGAAAATTTAGTCCTAGATCATACCTAAAACTCCCTTTCACAACATTAAAAACATCATTTTTGTGCTTTTTCTTGCTATCATTAGATATCAATTTTAGTTATTGGGTATGTGCAGGATCATCATGGAAAAAATAGACCTTAAGTGGCAAAAAATTCAAAAAAATCAAAGTTAGGAAACTTGACATAAAAATTTGAATAATTTATTTATATTATTTCAAAAATATGTAAGAATATAATCTACAGAAAATAGAATGCAGCTTCTAAACTACTAGGTTTTTTTTAAATCTATTTGGTAAAAATTTGAAATTCAATGCAATAGTACTTAAATTTTAGGAAAAAAATAAGAAGTAGGTGTATGTCTGACCACTCTAAACACAATAAAATGATAATATTTTAGATATAAGTATAGGACTCATGTCTCAATGTGATGCATTTTTTTTCCAAGTAAATAATTAATTATGATTTTTTTATTACAACTTTTAAAAAATATAAAAAAATCGTATGTCTAACAACCTTAAATTTTTCAAAACTTCATGAAATTCATTTTTCTTTTTTTGAATCCTATAGTATGCAAAGCATAGAATGTTATGCATCTTTCAAACTCAAAACATGTGATACCATTTGAAAGCTATAGATGTTTTTTAATCGGCCTATCAATTAGGAATTTAGTCATAATTCAAATAGAAAATGAATCATAATTATTTATTAAATTCAAAGTAAAGCATAATTTATATTGGTGGAAAGCTGAAAATATCCTTTAAACACCCTTTTTGTTTCATCAATTTTGGGTAAAAAAAATGTCGGTAGCCACATATCCATCATATCACCACTTTTTGGCCCATCATGATCCTATACATACGCTATTTTAGTTTTTATTTCATTCATTTCATTATATCTAGCTTAATTTAGTTCATTTTGTGCATTTCTTAAATTCAAAATGGCATTTACAACAATTCATTTTCAGTTTTTTGCATATTGTAATCAACAACTTACCTCATTTAGAATCCAAAAATTACATTTATGCATTTCATTTTAGGTCATTAAGTTTGTATACATTACTTTTCAAAAAAAATAGTACCTTTCTTTTCCAAGTTTGTAAAGTAAAAGTTAGATAATAAGCATGGTATTCATTCATTTAATACATTTCTTGGTTATGAGAATCTCTTAGTGTAAGAGAGTGAAAATGTTGACACCCTCATTAACTTGACACACATTCCTATTTCTCCTATTTATGGGAATGATGTGATAGAAGAGGATACAAGCATAAATAAATGTGAATATCATATTTGTTCTTCTCCTAATACGTCTCCTATTAGTGATGAAGGTATCCTAGTGAAAGAAGATACAATCATTGAGAACAATCAAATTATTTTTTGTCCTTCTCCTCCTCCCCCTTGGGAATATATTATGACACAAGAAGATGTGATCATTTCCACCACTTTACTTAGTTTTCATTCATCTCCCAACACATCCCCTACTTGTGAGATTGACTTAGTGAAAGAGGATACAATCGTGAATGATCATGAAAATTACATTTATGAGGATGACATGTGGATTGAAATTTATAGTACTATTTCTCTCCTTCCTAATGTCCCTAACATTTGGAAATATCTATTCAAATAAAATGATCCAATAATTCCTAAGCATAACAATGATAGTTGTCCTTCTTTTGATTCCTCCCCTATTTCTAATGAAGTTACTTTATAAAATATAAACACATAGTGTAATGAACCTCTTGTTTGCTCCTCTCCTAAAAGCTCTCCTACTAGGGTAGAATTTATGACACATGAGAATAAGACCTTAGAAATTAAGAATGAAACCATGGGCAATCATGACAATCATATTTTTCCTTCTCCTAGTATCTCTTCTACTTGTGGAGAAGATATTTTAGTGGTAGAAGATTAAACCAATGAAAGTCATGAGAATCCTACTTGCCTCTCTCCCCCTAGAGAAAACATTATTGAAAAAGATAATTCCATCATTGATAAACAAGACAATACAACCATCGATAAATCCCTTACTTGCGATGAAGTCATTTAAGAAGAACCAACCTTTGAATATCATGAACATCTAGTTTGTAGTTCTCCTAAAAAACCCTCCTACTAGGGAATATATCATGGTGGAGGAAAATGACAACATTGACATATGTCTTTTAAATAATAGTGATATAACTTCCTTGGATTATGGTTAAAATATAACACTAGACAACCCTTTATTAGAAAAGCATCGAACCAAAGCTGTTGAGGTTATGAATGCACAATTGTCTGTTAGATACCCCTTGATTATTGGACATCCTAAATACCCTGTGGGACATCCTAAGAATCCTCTAATTCTTTACCCACCTTCACAATGACCAAAAACTCAAAACAAACCCATCTACATCCTCAAACCACCTAAGAATAATATGTTGCAACAGTCGAGTTATAATACTATTGCTTATACATATAACACTAGAAACAACCTACAACCAAGACAAAAAAATGTCAATATCCCTCCAATTACCAAATACTATCTTGCCTAGTGCCCCTTGTTTTCTTTTATATAGTGAAAAGGAGTACAATATTTGTGAACAACTAAAGAATACTCCCGCTAAGATATCATTATGGGACCTTATTCAATCCTCCCCTCATTATCATAGCATGATTCAAAGTGCCTTGCAACAAGTTTTGGTTCCCTCTAGTGCAATATCAAATGATATAGCAGCCCTAATTCAAGGAATGAATTCTAACATTTTTTCCACCAAAGTAAGCTCCCTCCTCTTGAAGTGTAAAAAAAATGATACTTTCATGATAATAGTTCAATATAATAGAACAAGGATAAAGTGAACCTTTTTTGACAATGGGTCCACTCTTATTAATGTGTGTGGTGTAAACCTTTTGGATAGGATTGGTGTGTATAAATCAAAAATTCAACCTACCTCTTTATCTATTAGTGGATTTGATAGCATTGGAAAAAAACTTCTTGGTGTGATAACATTACCTATTACAACTAAAAAAGTTACAGTACAAACTCCTATTCATGTTATGCCTCATGATATTTCATAAAATATCCTTTTAGGATGACAATGGATTCATGAGATGCATGCAGTGCTTTCTACCCTTCATCATTTCATGAAGTATGTCTACAACAACAAAATGTATACAATCAAAGCTAACCCTAAACCAAACAATTATTTGAATATTGAGAAAGGAAACAAGAATCCTTTGAAAACAATGACACCAATAACACAAGTATAACCCATGAAACATAAAATCAAAGAAAAACATATTAAGGAAGTCACAAAGCTATTAGAAGATGATTGGGGTTCTTTAGATTTCACAACATTCATAGGTGAATACAAGATCATAAATAAAGACTTTGAAAAAGGAAAAGAAAATTTTGTATTTTCGACACAAAATTCAGATGAACCTTCAAAAGCATCCACCTCAAACACTTTAGAAGAAGAAGAAAATTATACAAAAACAATTGATGAAGCTGATTATAAAAAACCACTGACTCCAAAATAAATGATAAAGCTTTATGGAAAAGATTATGAACTCATGAAACAACTTGGATATAGTGGACAAGGATGTGGTGCTAGAGAACAAGGTATTTGTGTCCCTATAGAACCTAACATGTAAGGAATGGCTAATGGTCTTGCTTATTGTCCCCAAAAAGAAATAAACAAGCATTCACTTAATTTCAACACTATTACAAAATATTCTTATAATACAAATTTAACATTAGTGCATCCTAAAGTGATAGACACTAGTGATCTTGATTATTATTCTTTGAAAGAAATGAAAGAAACATAGAAATATTTGCTTAATATCAATGTCATCATGCAAAACATTAATGATTGGAGTTTGTTATATTTTACACCCTCCTTTACATGAGAGAACTAAATCTCACAATCTAAAGAGTCTTGTGTAAGTATGATAGCTTGTACTAAGCCAGAGATATATTTGTCACAAAATAATGAAACATCTTTCCTATAAGTCAAGAGAGTATCTCATCGAGACTCCTGCAAGATAGTTTGATATCTCTCCCTCCAAGAACATGAAAGAAATTTTACTACAAGAATTCATTTTGTGCATATCATAGAGTTCATGGTCATTCTACTAATGAATGTAAGGCCTTAAGTGATAAAATCCAACATCTTAAGAGGTGTGGTGCTCTTCCTTGTGTAGAGGCACCTTTTTCCTTTATTTGATACTTATTTTCATTATACTATGTTTCTCATCAATCATCTCAGCTCATCCTTTTCTTGTACTATGTGGGGGTAATGGGTTAGGTTAGCCTTGTCCTCATATGACACTTTTCATTCTCTCTCTTGGCTAGTTGACTACCTTCCATGTATATATAGGAGCAAGCTTTAGATGTCAGTGACATGCCTTAAGTTGGCTTTCATATGATGTAATATGTTTTCTTTAGTATCACAACCCCTCTTTAGGATGTAGCTTCATTTGGAAACATATGACTTGGCATACAACTTTCTGAGTAAGCTCTCATATTTTCTTCTACTTTAAAGAAATTGCTTACATCAATGGTGTTAGCAACCACTTTAAACTGGGGGCATACATTGAGACTCACGTTTCACTGTTTTATTTTCTTCATTCTTGTGAGATGTCATTTTTCATGGTGGTGTCATTGGATATGATCTCCTCCAAGAGCGTGATATTTTTTTTGGACTCAAGGAACATTGAGAGGGGGAATCAATGTTCAACAAGATTTAAATTTCAATTTTGATCATAAACCATTTATAGCATTTAAATTGAAATAGACATGCAATCACATTAAAGAAACAATAAAAACACCATAGCACCAATATTTTTACATGGAAACCCTGTTAGGGGAAAAACCACAGTGGAGATCAATCCACAATTTATACTCTATTAAAAGTATGAAGAAAAAGGGGAATGCACATGTATTCAGGCACACTGCCTAGAGCTCATTGCTCAAAATAAGTAAGGCTCGCTACCTTACAAAATGTTTGGATTACAAAAAATTGTTGAACTAAGAAGATAACATCTACAAATTCCAAGTTTTAGTTCCGATGAAGCTCATGTACCAAATTTTGGACCTCTTATTTGACTTTTCACTTAGCTCTACTATGCTCTTCCTTAATTCACAACAATACTCTTTTGATCAAGAAAAAATCACTCAACTAATCTTATCATATTCACACACACATCTGCTCTACTCTACCACACCTATTCATAGAACAAAATGAATTACCGATCTTGCATATATATCTGCTACCAATAATTCAATTCCTA
>VDFB02096356.1:0-47726 GCA_007258455.2 Sequoia sempervirens | reverse complement strand
TATTTGGTATGGTTAGCATATGGGAGCCAAAAATAGTCATATTAATATTGATGGCTTTCACCTAAATCAACACAATTCAAGTTAGTCCAATCAACAAACCGACTCACAAACACTTTCAAAGGCCCTTTCCAATCTAACTCTACCCTTTGACAAGTAGGTCTATAGACCCAAATATCTCAACTATTCTCAAAAATAAACCTCACAAAAACCAATCTCTTGATACATTCAAACACCCTTTAGTGCATACTCAATCATACATACAAATCTCCATTGATCACTTTTGGACTTCCCATGCAACCTCATGAACCTACGTTGACCATGTAAACCAATTAGGTCTCTTTTCCAAAGGAAGTGTTCTTGAATCTCACAAAAAACCTTGAATAACCTCTCAAACCTTAACAATAGGTAACAAAAGGCCCATTCCAATAGGTTTTATAATCATCAACCTTCATTTAACTGTTGATCCAGAAAACCCTCAATTTACACATGTAAGGGTAGGGTTTATTGAAATTGATGGTTCCCAACCAGAAACAAACTTGAAACTACCTCAAACACTCTTTATTATGTCTTCCTATACTCACAAAACCTCCTCTCATCCTTTACACATGTTATCTCATCAAACTATCTCAAAACTATCACTTTCATACCCAATTTCACCACTTTTCCTCAAGACAGTCCTAACTTTTCGCCCAATTCCTTCATAAAAACTCAACCTACCTCCCTACCATCCTAAAAATAACTTCTTGAGCCCATTCCACTTAGACACATAGAATAAAGTACGTGGAATGGGATTTATTCCATGATTAGAACCTCAAAACCTAAAATATGCTCATATAGGCTTGTTAACAATAGTTTAACAAAATATTAACTTGAATTCAGTGAACCAACCTCAAAATGGATTCAAAACAAGGATAAGACAAGTCTTCAAATATTTCCTCAATTATTTGAACAATATTTTGTTGTACGGTCACGTACAAGAACCTACAACTCTAGATTTGAAAGCAAAATACATAAATTAAAGCATAAACAAGGGTTTCTTTTATTGATTCACCTTCAAAATCCTTTCAAAAATCTCTTACAATGATGGAGAACATGTATTTAAAAATTTCCCTCCTAAAACTACTCTCCAAACCAACCAACCAACTTTCATATCCCAGCTAGGGTTTCCTCAAAATTGCATTTTTTGCATTTACAATATTTGACATTTTTTGACAATTTTGTCAATTTGGCACATTTAACCCCCAAAAACTCCTAATGACCACTAAAATGACTCAATACCATACTAAATATACCAATAAGACCTTATTCAAAAAAACCTAAGACTTAACACACTAAACCCTTCAAAAACCCTTATCTGTATACTTTTTGCATTATGTGCATCATTGACAACATTACATCTCTTAACAAAAGATGGACTCCTAAATACATTCAAATGATCCATTTTAGACCTTATTGGCATACCTCAAGACCACAAAACCATATTTCAACCTAACATCAAACAAACTTGAAAAAATTCAGAAGAAAATAGATTGGTGCTCCTGCACCATATAACCGCCCTTAAAACCTTTCCAAGTCTTTTGGAAATAAACTATAGATTGCTCCAACTTGTCTTCTACATCTCCTTGCTCTTCTTTTTCTCTTTTTATTTTCCTCTATAGCATATATTTTTGGATTAAATCACCTTCTTTATGGTCAAACTACTTACTAATTAACCTTGGCTTCTTTTGCATAAACTGCCCTGTTAAATGTCTCTCAATTCTTCCTTTACTTGTGATTATCCTTGTACCTGCTTTAACACCTGCAAATACTCCTTTCCCAATCTGGAGTTCAACTACTCCTTCATTATCTCTAGATTTATCCTTGAAACTATTCCTTGGTCCTTGAATCACCTTCTCTTTTCCATGCACCTTTGTGTTCAAACTTCCTTTCTCATTGTTCCTTGTCTTAACAGACTTATCTACCATTGTATTCATAGTTCTTGACTACCCTGCAACTTGCATATTAGCTATTGGAAAAAAAACTATCCCAATCTCATTTCCTTCTTTCCTTTTCAACTCACTTTTAATCCTTTTAGATATTTCACCATTGACCTTTCCTACCTCAGTCTTATTCACCTCTCCTTTACCTTCTTTATTGCTTTTCATGTCTGCAATAGCCTAGAAAATCACTGTCCTCTCTTCTCTTGACCTTGAAGTGGCTGAAAAATGTATTTTTCAGCCACTTGTTTATCTCCTAAAAACTTCTCAGCCTATTTCTTACCAAAAGTGATAACTTTAGCTTCCTTGTTTTACTCTTTTCCACCCTCCCACAATGGGGTCAATACAAAAGTGATACTATCTTTCAAAATCTGATAAGTGTTAGCTCTCCCATCATAGATTGAGTTCCTCTCAAATTTCCATGGTCTTCCAAGGACTAAATGGTACCAACTCATTGGAAAAATATCACAAAACACTTTGTCCCTCTTTCACCAATCTAAAATTCAACTAGTTCTTTCTCTTTAACAAGAATGGATTGATCATCACTCACCTATGAAGCTTTGTATGGTGTTTCAAGAGGGATTCTTTCCAACTTTAACTTATCAACCATTTCACAAGACACTATATTATCAATTGATCCTGAATCTATTACTATTTTACATACCTTTCCTTTATATTTGCAAGTAGTCTTAAACAATTGCCTTCTTTGAGCCATCTCCTTCTCATTAGATGCTTGAAACAAGGTTCTCGTCACCATCAAAATTTCTCCAACTTTAGGTGCAGCATGTATACTATTGGAATTTAATCTCTCACATTCATCTTCTTGGACAAGATGAGATATTCTTTCATTCTTCCTTTCTCCACCACTAGATGTTGAACCAAAAAATTTAGGGCATTTGTAGAAAGGATGACCAAACTCACCACACTTCTAACACCTTCCTAGAAAAATATTAGGATTCCTTCCACCACCAAATCTGCCTCTTGATCCCCTGAATCCACCTCCAAATTTTGCAACTATTTATCGTCCTTTATGTGCATCACCTTGGCTTTCATTGGTTTTTCTGGAAGAAGAAAATGTACCTCTACCCCTTGAAGTGTTACCCCTACCTCTTGTTGTCTTTTCTTTACTCCCTTTCACATTTTCTTTTACCCTTACAGCCACCTAATAGCATTCTTCATTTTTCATTGGATTATACAAACTTATTTCATCTTGGATGTTAAATCTCAATCCACTAAGGTACTTGGCCACTTTCTCAACATCATCAACCATATGTTCTTCCCTTATGCTCAGTTTATAAAACTCATTAGTATAGGTTTTCACATCCATTTCTCTTTGCTTTAAATCTTGAAGTTTTTTTGACATTTGGATAGCATAATCATTTGGAAAAAATTTACCTTTTAATTTGGCGACCATCCCATCCCATGAAACAATTTTAGACTTACCTCTTCTTCTCCTCTCTGCTTGTTCATAATCCCACCAAACTAATGCATGCCCCTTCAATTTAGTCTTGGCTATCTTCACTTTTTCTTCATCAGATACATCCTCACATTCAAAGAAGTTATCGAAAGTAGCAATCCAATCTAATAATGCTTCTTCATCTAAAGTACCATCATACATTGGAAAATCAAGTTTTACCTTGTTATTGTTTTCTTTTACTTCATTCAATAGCTTGGCCATTCTTTGGTCTTCTAGATCCAACTCTTCATCTACATCTTCATATTCTTCATCTTCTTCATCATCTTCAATCTCACTTTCATCTCCCACAATCATTCCTCTCTTTTGTCCTATCTCAACATTCTCCAACCTTGCTGCAAATATCTTTTTCAATTCTTGCAACTCTCTAATCTCCCTCTCAGTCTTCTCTTCCATCTCTTGCATTTTTCTTATCACATTGTCTCCTTTTGGAGGCACCTTCACACTTCAACTATTCAAATTACTACTTTCCTCTCTTCAATCAACAACTTTCAACCTTAAAAATGAATATTACCTATCCTATGATACCAACTGATGCAAAGCTTGATGGTTTCACCTAAATCAACACAATTCAAGATATTCTAATCAACAAACTAACTCACAAACACTTACAAATCCCTTTTCCAATCTGACTATGCCCTTTGACAAGTAGGTCTATAGACCCAAATCTCTCAACTATCCTCACAAATAAACCACAAAACAACCAATCTCTTGATACATTCAAACACCCTTTAGTGCATACTCAATAATAGGCACAAATCTCCATTGATCACTTTTGGACTTCCCATGCAAACTCATGAACCTATGCTGACCTAGTAGACCAATTAGGTCTCTTTTCCAAAGGAAGTGTTCTTGAATCTCACAAACAAGCTTGAATAACCTCTCAAACCTTAATAACATGTAACAAAAGGACCATTCCAATAGGTTTTAGAATCACCAACCTTCATTTAACCTTTGATCCAAAAAAACCTCAACTTACACATGTAAGGGTAGAGTTTATTGAAATTGAGTGTTCGCAACTAGATAAAAACTTGAAACTAGCTCAAACACTCTTTATTATGTCTACCTATACTCACAAAACCTTCTCTTATCCTTTACAAAAATTATCTCATCAAACCCTCTCTCAAAACCCTCACTTACATATGCAATTTCACCACTTTTCCTCAAGACAAACCTAACTTTTTCCCTCAATTCCTTCATACAGACTCAAAATACCTCCCTACCATCATAGAACTAACTTATTGATCCCATTCCACTTAGACATAGGGAGTCCAATATGTGGAATGTGCTTTATTCCATGATTAGAACCTCAAAACCTAAAATATGCACCTATAGGCCTGTCAACAATAGTTTAACAAAATATCAACATGAATTCTTAGAACCACCCTCAAAATGGATTCAAAACAAGGCTAAGACAATTCTTCAACTATTTCTTCAATTATTTGAACAATATTTTGTTGTATGGTGACATACAAGAATCTATAACTTCATATTTGAAAGCAAAATATAGAAATTAAAGCATAAACAAGGGTTTCTTTTATTGATTCTCCTTCAAAATCCTTTCAACAGTCTCTTACAACATTAAAGAACATGTATTTAAAAATTTCCCTTGTAAAAATTTCCTCCAAACTAACCAACCTTCATATCCCAACTGACCGTTGGGTTTCCTCAAAGTTGCATTTTTTGCATTTACAACATTTGACAATTTTTTCACAGTTTTATCAATTTAGCACATTTAACCCCCAAAACCTCCTAATGACCACTAAAATGACTCAATACCATACTAGATATTCCAATAATACCTTATTCAACAAAACCTAATACTTAACACACTAAATCCTTCAAAAACCCTTATCTACACTTTTTGCATTTTGTGCATCATTGACAACATTACATCTCTTAACAAAAGATGGACTCCTAAATACATTCAAATGGTCTAGTTTTAGACCTTATTGGAATACCTCAAGACAAAATACCCCTATGAAAACCTAACATCAAACAAACTTGAAAAAATTCAAAAGAAAATAAATTGGTGCTCTTGCACTACTTAGGCATGACTTTCCCATAGCCACTTGCTTATGTATGTGAGCACATGCAAACTGCATGGATATGTTCCTCGCCTCTCTAGGGGATCACCTATTGGATGGCTTGAGGTTCCACTATCCCTTGTGATAATGCATTTGGTTTGCATAGTCGACATTATGTTCCACTTGTAAGCCACCCTTTTTGGATACTCACCCAATGAACAACTTCAAGTTCCATTGCCTCAGAGTGAGCATGCATTTTAAAAAGGAAAGCTTAGACCTGATCCACAATGTGCAAGAAAAATGATCAAAGATTGATCCACATTTTCTTCCTTTTTATTTTATCATTATGTCATTGAAATTGTATATTTGTGTATCTTGATGTTGTATATCATACACCTTGTGTGTCCCTTTGTGATTATGTTTGTCTAATATAGGAACTTGGATCCTAGGGGCTTAGCCACCTCCTTTGATCTTTATTATCCTAGACCATTCCCATTCGTACACTTGGACCCCTCTTCAATGTCTACTTTAGCATGAGTTTGAAGCAAGTTCCTCCTCTCACTAAAGTGGGGGCTAAATCTAGTGTATGAAAAAGTATCCCTTTCTCACACTTAATTTGGGAATGATTAGCATTAAAATGAACCTAATGTTTCCTTGATCTAGTGTTGTAATATACTCACATTAGGTTTAGGGCCCTTTTAAGCTAAATAGACCTAATTTTTCCTTAATTTAGCATTGTAAAGTGTATTTATTTACACCTTCACATTAATGTTTGGACCCTCCTGCATTTATGACCTAATCAACAAATACACTTAATATCCTATCCTCTTGACATTTCCTCTACCTGAAAATTCATGGTGGGACCCATATGCCACCTTAGGCATATGAGTCCCACCCAAATGGGACCTATATGCCACCTTGGCAATATGAGTCCCATTTGGCCCCTTTTTTATGGTTTTGTGTAGGAAATTAAGGTTTTTAATTCAAATTTTATGAATTTCAGCATTTGGGATATAATAAAAGGTAAATTTAATGAAGTGCCTATATAAGCTAGGTTTCAAATCATTATTTCACCTAAGAAACCATATGCAAGCATCCTAAGAGTTCACAAGAACACTCAAGAATATTCAAGAGCATTTCAAGAGTACTCAAAGGTAGATTTGAAGAAGATTCTTGAAGCAATACAAGATCCATCATCATGTCAAAGGCATAAAGTATCAATCATGTTGTTGAGCTAGTGGTGTGATGTAGCATTCAAGATCCAATTTAAGCATTGTTCCACATCTAATTCAAGATCAATATCTACATTCTCATGGCTACTTCATGTTAGATTTTAGATTTACATTTCAAGCCATCATTCAAGGTATCATTGTTCATGTTTCATGTTTCATGTTTCATTATTTCATCATAAGGTTTAATTACCTAAATGGGGTTTGACCAAGGAAAATCCCTATTTCCTAACAATCAACAAGCTTTTTTCTCTCTACATGTGTGAGTAAGGATCTAGGAGTTTTGTAGTTTGAGGATCTTTAAAGACCAGGTTGCAAGAATGAAGAAATTTGTTGAAGTTGTCTCCTTGCAAGATCATGGAAATTCACCTACCTATCATAATTCAGGGTTTTTAAGTCATAGATTTGAGAGGAGAGAAGCTACAAGAGATCACTAGAGAATACCAAAGTTTCATCAAAATCCTAATACTGGGACTAAATCATCACCTTAAGCGTATGTGTCCTAGTATTTCCTTTTTCTAGATTTCAGGAGATCAAGATCAATCACTGAGAGATTCTAGTTTTGCACAGAAACCCTAGTCTCAGAATAAATCACCTAGAATGGTGTATGAGTCCCAATATGCTTTAAAAGTTATATTTTTAGGACTTTAGACCTTATTTTGAGCCTCTTCAATTTTCCAAGTGCATCTTTGTTTATCTCATGTTTTTTATTTTGATTTGAGTTCATTTTCTAGGTTACATTATTAGGTTTTTCATGTCATTTTCATTATTTGTCTTTCCAAGCCTTTTCTTGTTGGTGAACCCTCTTTTATTCTTTAATCACACCCCTAGTACATCTTATTGTAGATCTATTTCCCTCATTTCCATCCCTAGATTGAGATCTCTAAGGTTTCCTTGAATGAAACTTGAAGGAAATTGGTGGAAGAACCCTAATCCCCCTTTAGTTCTATCTCCCAAAATATAGAACACCAATTTTCTATGTTTCAAGAAGATAAA
This sequence comes from Sequoia sempervirens, assembly GCA_007258455.2. Taxonomy (NCBI): domain Eukaryota; kingdom Viridiplantae; phylum Streptophyta; class Pinopsida; order Cupressales; family Cupressaceae; genus Sequoia; species Sequoia sempervirens. The sequence goes on along the minus strand of VDFB02096356.1, from coordinate 40,024 downwards.
AAGAAACCCTATGATTTTTTTTGTTGTATAGAGCATTATCTCTTCAATTGTGATAGATCTCAGACCTACTATAGGAATATAGCTCCTCAATTAAGAAGATACGAACTAAAAAACCTAAATAAAAAGAGGGGAAATACTAGTAAGGAAGGTACCAAAAGAACCCATAGACATAGAGGAAGAAAATTATAAGAAAATGCAGAGACTAGTAACTTTGATAGAGAAGACCCTAACCTAAACAAATTGATGGTAATAACAAAGCAAGTAACTAACATCTCAAATGATACTCAAAACATAACAAAATATGAAACTTCTCTAGATGAGGAGGCCTTCCACCCTACTAAGAAATAGCATAACCAGATAGTGGAAGAAGCAAGACAAGTGATCAGAAAAATAAAGAGGATGAATAACCTAAATATGATAATATTAAAACATAGGCTCTAGTACAATGTCTCATTCCTAAACCTTTCACCCAATATATTGATAAACGAACACATTTTGTGATGAAAATGGAACATCAAAAAGTTACATTACATCCCTATTCACTTGATATGTCATGGCATAACACAATGATACTCAAGCTACATAATGCTAATGTATAAATAATGATAGCATGAGATAAATACTTAACAATATCATGTGGAAAATTCAAATGAGAGTAAGGTTTTCCCTCATGATGGAGATTAAACATTAGTCCATAACCATGTTCCCTTACAATGACAATAAATGGAATGAGAGTGACATCCACTTCATTACATATCCAAAGATGAAACAATCCATATCTAGAAGAAGATATGTGAATTTTATGCACTCACTAAAATTACCAAGATACAAGAGGTAGGTCAATTGGGAGATGCAAAATCCTTTACCAATAAAATCATCAACTAGTCAATTACATACAAAAAAATAGAAACCATCCACAACAAATATAAAATATATGCATCATCCTAATTTTACAACCACCCACACTCAAAAATGAAAATAATATGGTGAAGATAAAATTATTATTTATCCCACAACCTCCAATGCAAAGAACATATTCCCATAAGGTCTTAGACGTGATAATTAAAACCCTCTTATGCATACACAAAAGTTAATATATGGTAAGATTAATATCTCTTAAATTAACTAAAGTATCACATGAACTAAGGTTCTAGCCTACACATAAATTACACCCCTCAAAGTGATTCTCCTTTAGGAATTTTTTTCAAAAAAATGTGGGGAGTTCTCATTGTTTGAAGAGTTTACAAGAAAGCACACATTAGGTTGCTAGAATAATTTCAAGACTCTAGATAACCTTTAGGAATATAGTCCCCCTTCATAAAACTAGAACACCTACATTGTATTCCTCTATTTATCCTCCTATCCAGAACTATAGCCCTGGTTAGGGATTTCCTATAAATAGAATATTTGACATCAAACTCTATTTTTTAATAAAATATGAAGGAAAATTTTTGAACACCTAGAATATAGAGAGGGGGTATGAATCAATATTATTTAAACCATTCTAAAATTTAAACATTCAATCCATGTTTAGAAGATTCAATTGTAGTAAATGAAATAAAGCATACAAAATTCATCATCATAACACATGAACACCAAGAATTTTACATGGAAAACCTAAAATGGGAAAAACCATAGTGAGGATTAGCTCACAATATACTATAACCTATTATAGTATATTTATAGAAGTGCCCACTGCAGGTAGACTCATTGTCCAAGTGGACTCACTACCCACTGAGAAAAAGATAGAAGAGAGAATGTGGATCACAACCTAGTTTAAACTTTTATAGTTGCATTTATCATATGCATAATTATAGTTCCAATGAAGCCCAATAAACTAACTTTACACACTTCATTTTTATTTTGATCTAACACTCTACTTCCCTCTACATTTGCATCACTCTAATCTTCTACTCAACATTCACAACTTAAATTTGTACTACTCTAATTGTATTGAAATCAATCACATCACTTACATCTCTCTCATACCCTTACATTTATCAAAATATCAAAGATAATCTAGCATATATATCCACTTCAATAATAACATTGATTAGGTCAACCTAATTAAATGTATCAAATAAAATATAGAAAGTGTAACTTGTCAGTTCAAATCCTTTCACATATGCCTTGCACCAATATTAAAATATCAAAACACTTTGAAATAGGTCTAAATGTACCTATAATAGCTCCCATATAACACTGCAATACATATTTAACCTTCTCATTCCTTCACACTTATTAGGTTGGCACTGCAAAAGACCTAATACAAAATTCTTCAACTATGTATCCATATTTAGACATGTGTACCTCAAAACATCATGCCAAATAGAATTCATACTCTATTGGCATCTATCAATATCTCCTTAAGACTGCAAAGCCAAAAACTTATCCACAAAGAAGTGTGAACTCTCCCACTCATATACACACTATAGGAAATAATAGTAACTTTCCAGGCCAAACTTCTATTACTTATATTTCTCAAACCAAAAGCCAAAACATGATGAAATTCTAGAATAAAATAATTCTAACAACCAACAAAATAATGTTAGAAGCACAGAGTGAAATTTCATTAGTGGACTAGTGTGGAACCAAAAACTAGATGCCTTGTACCTAGAAACACTAGTAAAAACACTTAGCTAATTTTTCATCACAACCAAATTTACGAAATCAAACCATCTTGAAAAAATGTCTTCCACAAATACTTCAAAACCTATCAGAACCAACCAAAATGATCTACACATCAAGATACAATGTTGACATCAGTGACAACATTGCAACACATAGTAATATACCTTGTGATTATCCCTCATGCTCATGTTGCCAACAATAGCATTAGTGACATTCTTCAAACAATCTCACCATTTTTCATTGATGGAAACATACCAAAATATCTCCAAAAAACTCTCCCCCTTTGACATTAAGGGAAAAGGACACCTAAAAAAATTGTTCTAACATATACTAGATCTTCCCCTAAAAAATATGTGCATATACACAAACTAAATGATATAATTGACTCCCCCTAAGTCATATACCAAAGCAAAACCAAAAAATTATATAGTGGAAACTACTATATATACTCCACATATATACAAAGAATCTAAAATAGAAAAGTAAAAAGAATAAAGATTAAGAAAAACTATCAACTAGAGGAGGTTGACTCTTGTAAATTTTACACATAGGCCTGCCATGCATGTTTACCTTCTTCCCATTTCTTCTTGGCTACCCCAAGTTTTCTACATTGAGTTTTAAACTTCATCAGTAACTCTTTTCCTCTTCCAAAGTGCTAGGTATTGGATTCATTTGTGTAGCTCTAGTAGCACTCAAAAGAGATCTTGAAACAAGTATAAATTTTGGATTCACCAAGTCCTAAATTGATATGCTTCTTTTGAGCCTATAGCTAAAATAATTTCTTATAAAAATATTTTATGACATTTCTTGTATCTCTAGCCATATCAAGTGCCAAATCATAGCCACAAGATGCAATGTTGATCTAAGAATCAATGGAGTATGTTTCTTTTTTGATGTTCTATGTCGCTCTAGGCCACTTCATGCCATATTGATAAAGATAATTTTCCTCATCTACACATACTTGTGCATCCTTCAAATTCTCTTGAAACCTTCTATGTGCAAGATCACATTTATTAGTGATATCTATCATTTTTTTATCACTTATTCTCTTTTCAACCTCATTTTCAATTTGTCCTTTAAGATCAGAGGAATATTCTTTAAAAGAATCAATTAACATTTTCAAATTCCCCATACCATAAAGTAAAGTATATATGTTCATACCAAGTATGGCCTCTTGCAATACCTTTACTATTTCTTCCATCAACTCTCCACTCTTTTGGTGTGTTTCTCTGATATCATTTCAGGTAGATGCATGGAATACATCTCCCAATTGTAACTTGTGAAGGGGGGAAATCTTATGTAAATATACATTTCTCTATTGTATTGGCAGTTACAACAATTGTGATGATACAACAGGTTGGAAATTAAGCTACATTCTCTATAGATTCTTCAAGGAATCTCCAAAGGAGCTAGAGGATTCACTAGAAGCCTTTGTAATCTTCATAGTCTTTCCCTTTGAGTCCTCTTCCACATTATTTCCAAATTTTACTATATTTTCTTCTTCTATTTTTGCATCTTTTGATGCATCCTCATTCTTATCTTTATTTTCCTTTTTTTGTTCTTCTTTCACTAGGTGCAAAAAGTTGGGGGGCCAAAAGGTAGCCTTTCAAAAAAAACTTGAAAAACCATAACATGAGTGTGTTATAATGCACTCACATTGTAACATGCTTGCATTATAGCTTCGATGTATTGATCCTATAATGTGCTCATGGTATAACACTAGCACATTATGACTTGCTATAAGAAAATAAAAAATAAAAGTGAATTCATTTTTTTATTGTCACATTTCCTCCATCCACAACCTACAAACCCTTCCAAGGTGCCTCACGTTATTGAGAGCCCAAATTCCACTATTTATTCACAAAATATTTGCTAATTCTTTACCAAAATGTTTCCACATTGATAGAGAGCTCAAAGAAGTAAGCTTTTATTGTTTCTTTTTTGAATTTGTTGTTAAATAGGTAGGTTTAATATTTTTTTGAAATAAGAAAAAGAGGTGCACCAAAATGGATTAACAAAATGATGCACCTAATTTTACTCTATGTTTCATTCAATTATGAGGGTTATAATGCTTAAATGAATATCAGGAATCAAACCTAACCAATATAGCAATCAAAAGGTAGGTTTTAAGAGGGTCAAATGTTTTGTACCTATAGCAAAAAGTTCTTTTTCAAGCCTCACTAAGGACTCATTCACCCAGTGGAAAATGGGTCTTGTCTATGGTTTTGGAAAATTAATTTATTTTCTCTATTCTTCAATGTTTGCACTCCTAGATCCTAGTCAAAGACTACCAAAAACCCAAAACTAAATCTTGTAGCTCAGTTTTTATGATTTTGCAAGAAAGGTGACAACTTTGACAACTTTGCAACTTTGCAAATTTGATATTTTTTTCTCTCCAAATGATCTTCAACTTAAAAATTGCAATCACACATCAAAGGAGAAGAAGAAAAAATATTTTGTTAGGGAATAGGGGTTTTCCTTGGTCAAACCCATTTTGGTAATTAAACCTTGAAATGAAACAATGGATGAAAGGAAAGATGAATGAAAAAAATGCAATTTCACAACTCACCAATCCTCAATTGAACCTTGAGTACAATTAGCAATCTTGCATGAAGTGGCCTCAATAGATATATATCTTGATCTTGAACTGGATCTTGAAATGCTACAACACAACATTAGCTCAATAACATGCATGATGAACTAAGAATTTGACATGATGATATGACTCTTGATTGATGCAATAATCTTCTTTAATATGCCCTTGAATTCCTTAGAAATGCTCACTTGAATGCTCTTAAGATAACTTGAATTTTTTTAGGTGAAACTAAGTGAAATAGCCATGTATTTATAGATAACTTAAGATTAATTCCCAAAATTCAAATAACACAAGCCAACATCAAATCTAGGATTTCAAATCATTAAAATATTGTAAAAAACATATCCCAAGGGGTGGTCCTATGGTTAAGTGAGGACCCATTCACCCTATGGTGAATGGGTCCTATCACACTTAACTAGGCCACAATTTGGGGGATCTTAAATGTTATGTAAAATTAGGATCCTAGGACCTAGTGAGAGCCCATTCACTAGGTGGTGAATGGGTCCTAGGTCACTAACCTAGGAAACACACCTTGTAAAATTAAGTGTTGTGTAATATCATTTATGAATGTCAAGCTTTAGCACTTAGAATATGTAATTAATTAGGGTTGGATTTGAATTAAATGGGTCAGTTAACCTCAATTAATTAATAAATCCCTAAATTAGTGTGAAAGTGTAAAGATATACTTTACAACACCATAAATAAGGCACAATTAAGTCTATTTTATTACGAAGGGTCCTAAACTTAATATGAATGTGTAAAACACATGAAAACACTAAATAAAGGCATAATTAAGCATATTTTAATAATAATTACTCCCTAATTAAGTGAGAAAAAGTGATACTTTTTTCTACACTACATTTAGCCCCCACTTTATTGAGAGTATGACCCCATGTAAAACTCACACTAAAGTAGACATTCAAGACACTTAGTTATGAAACAATGAAAATGATACACAACCATACAACATTAAAGACCAAGAATATCAATCCTAGATTGTCCAACATGATGTGAAACACATCTATACTATTGGTTTTACACTCACTCTGGAGTAGTGGAACCTTAGGCAATCCACTAGGTGAGTATCCCAAATGAAAAGGAAGGTGGCTTAGTGAGAAAGTCATGCCTTTGTGTTAGCTCACATTGTACTTACCATACCAAATCTATCCCTCTAATAACTTTGATAGTACGCCACTCACATTTGTATATCATGCTTAAAGAGATGTGTTATGCTATGCACCCATGCACATGGCAAGTCTCCACAAAAAAGTAAAGTGTGTTATGCTAAGTGGCCTTGAATTAGGGTTACATTTGAGCTTCACAAGGTTGATAAGATGCATTTTTCCAAACACTTATGAACATTATGTATAGGTTTTTGTTCAAAGGGATTTTGATTCATTCGTGTAAGGTCTTCTTCTTAGGGATCATCATGCCTAATGTCTCTAAGAGAGGAAAATTCAAGAGTAGAAGATTTACAACTTAGGGAATGCAGTGTGTCACATCAAGCCACTAAGAGGAAATTCATACATTAAGAAATATCACACTCTTGGAATACATCAATCCCAATTGCATCACCAAGAAAAGGATGCATCACAAGAGAAAATAAAATTACACCATAAAATATGCAAAATCACGAAATATATTATCAGTGTATGGCCCCACTTTAAAGTGGCTCATAGCAGCATTGTTCTGATAAATTGCTTTAAAGTAGCCGATGTTTACTCCTAAGACATGAGAGATTTCCTTGGAAAAACCTATGTCAAGTCATATGTTTCTAAAATAAAGGTACACCATAAAAAAGTAGGGAGGCATTTCCCCCAAAAATACATAAGGGATCTATGGATTCAAGGTTAGTATATCTTTTCTACAATATTGTTTAAGAGTTCAAAAATGTCATCATTCCCCAAATACTCATAGAACTAGAAGAATGACACAAAGAGAGTGAAAACTAAGAAAAATCCTTTCGGCTCAACATGGAAGAGACCTAAATGTTTTGACACCTTGCATCATCCACAAAAAGAAAACACACTTGACAAGCGAAAAAGGATAGAATGTTTATGACATAGAGAAGAATGTAGATACTTATAGAGGAATGCATAGAAAGAGAGAGATACATCAAAAAAAACATCATGAGGGATCATATTATGCACATGGAATCACATAAGGAAACATGAAAAGAAAAAATGCAAAAAATACTAGTAATACACATGCAAGTCAACCTATAGTAGGTTGTTTGCATCCCAATCTTAATTAGTATATATAGAAGGCATGCATCTAGAAAAAGGTACAACAACAAGTGAAAAACTAGGGGAAGCACCAGGTTCAACACTCTTATTAGTATAATTTTCACTTAAGCTCATAGAAGAGTAAAATAATGTATTCAACTCATTGTGCACTTGTTCATCAATCTTTGCAATGCCAATGTCATCATCTAGATTAATCACAACAAGAGCTCAAATGATAATGTCTTTGGAAGGTTCTTGTTTACATTGTGGTGAGGGTATAGAATCATCATGAATTTCTTCAATAAAGTTTGGATTTTGAGTTTTGATGTTTCTCTTTTCTGCTTTAGTTTGTAACATATGAGCAATAACACAACGTCTATGCATATGCTCTCTAGCATTTCAGTTTCATTTCAATTTGTTGTCCATTTGTGTTTGTGTAGGAGTGGGTTTGTCAACTATAGGTTTCTTTTCTTTCCTTAGGGGAGTTATAGAAGGAACCAAAGGAGGTTTTCAACCACTTTCTCTTTAACTTTGTAAACTTGTTTGACTTTAGGAGGCACAACAGGATTGCTTTGATTGTCTAATGGTCTCTTATATGACATGGTAGGATGATTTTTCATGGGTTTCTCTTGGATATTTGGAAGATATTTTTGTTCAATCATTGTTTTGTCAAGGATAGGAAACTTTATAATGGGTTGAGGCATGTTTCTAAGGGATAATTATAGTATGCACTTTGGCTAAAACTTTTGATATGATTTGAAAAAGTAGTCCTTACGAGGTCTAATAGGTTCAATAGGCTCAGGCCAAAAGAAATACAATGAAAATTTCCCATGGGAAGACATAGGATTAAAGCCACTATGATGTACTATAAATATTTCATTTCCAAAGGGGAGCTTTAAACATTTTTAAACAACTAACTGGGTGGAATTCATGGAGTGAAGCAATGGATAGCCTAACTTCACACAAAATTGGTCTAACAGTGGGATGATGGTGAAAGAAACAATGTTTTCAGTCTAACTTTTAAGGGGAGATTTATCGATCCCATCGCAAGACAAGACAAAATATTATGTGTTTTGATCCATTATTTCGGTTTATCATATGTATTTTGATAAATTTCATGCACAAATAGGAATTCTTTAGTGATCATTCTCTCCACAAATGGGATCAATTAATATCCCATTAGTAGGCTTGTCATTGATTCTTCTAGATATGTAAAGAGGACCATATGGTGCATGTTTAATTATGTCTTTTTGTGAGAAATAAATATCAAAAGGAATTTTTCTTGATCCCTTACAAGGTCTAGCTTCAATGAAGTTGATCGAGGCATGTATGTTATAATTCTCTTGTTTTTTAAGTTCTCATGAAGGAAGCAATTGATACTATTGAAAATTTGTGTTATGTTCCCAATTTTAAGCACTTTCCTTAGATTTTGTAAAGTAGGAATCATACTAATGTCCATGATTTCAGTAAGTATAAAAGTCTTGTATGTTTCCTAGGCCTTCATCTAGTCTTTTTATGTCTTCTTGTGAGAAATGAACATCATGCCCATCGATTATGGGAAATGAGGTATGCATAGTATGATCCATAGGGGGTTGATTATCAACACTATTAGAAAGAGAGTTAGAAAACCCAAGATCCGTAATGAATGGTGTATCATGGGATGACACGTGAGCCTTGAACTATGTCTCACAATAGTATTATTAATAGGACACCAAGTTGCAAGCCTCATACAAGTTTCACAAACTTAGTATGCAAACCCAAAATGGAAAGAGGTTTAAAATGTAATGCAATGATCTATAATGCAATGTGTAAATGCAATTTTCAGATTCTAAACAAGGTAATTTGTTGATTACACAATTCAACAATTTGAAAATTAAATCTTATAAATGCAATTTTGAAATCACACAATACACTAAATGTACCCAATTAAGCTAGATATGATGAAATTAATGAAATAGAAACTTTGTAAATAAAACAAAAATCTAAAAGAAGTAAACAAAAGTATGAAACTAAAGATTTTAAATTCCAAAAAAGTAGATCAGGACCTAATCAGGGACTATTCGCCCTATGGTGAATGGGTCCTAGATTAGGGTTTTGAAACTAATTTTTATATATTTTCAAGTCTTTTATAATGATTTTCAAATTCAAGTTTGTAATAGTAAGTTTCAAGTTGTTTTTTTGTAGAATACAATGTGAAATGCAAGTACAAAATAGGACAAAATGATGACCCAAAACACCTAGTTTGATATGAAAATTTGTTTCATTTTTTAAATGCAAGCTAATGTGATGTCTATGGTATGCAACATGACTGATTTTTTTTATGTTTTTCAAATTTAAAGAATACAAACAATAAAATTCTAAAACCCTAGATGAGATGCAAATTGGAATATAAGTTAGACACCCTAAATGAGATCTAATTTAATGAAAATGAATGCAAGATCTGAATCTAGGATGAAAAGGACTCCGAAATCAAAAAAATACAATGTTCAAAAGAGTTAGGTTCACCAAAATGAAACAAAGAAAAAGAGGTGCACCAAAATAGATTTACAAAATGATGCACCTAATGGGTGATGCCACAAAGTTGGTTTACAATTTCTAGGAGATTTTGATTTTTGATGAAATTGCATATTTTTAGAAAATATAATGATTTAAGCCTTAAAAATTTCCATTTAAATCATTCCAATTGAAGAGGGTTTAACCAAAATACCTTAGATCAAACCCCCTTGGATAGAACCCTGCCAGTTTTAAACCATACCTATAACAGAGTCTCCTTTACACCTATCAAAATGTTGATAAAAAACCACTTTTGATTTACCTTTTGGGGGATCAAATGAATTCATTTAAAATTTATTTTTTGTAAGTATGTAGTCCTTATTATAAGCTTCCCAAAAAGTATAATTTTATATAAATTTTATTTTATTATTATATTTATTTTTTATTTCTTGTGAATGTAGATTTTTCACCAAAAATCAAGCTCTTTGTTCTACACATGTGGAAAAATAAAATATTATTTAAAAAATTTGAAAAATGTGAGTGCATGAGATATTGAAGTCCTTGATCCAACAAAAAAACAAAAATTGAATTTCAATACATATAAAAAAGTATGTGTTATACAGTCCGCCTATGTTTGAATTGTAATTGGTTTGACTTTGAAACTTGATTAAGGAAAAAATATTTAGTAAAAAAATATGAAGCCAATTGAAACACTAGATATCATAGTTACAAATCTTAATTTGAAAAAAATAGAATTTTATCCTTCATGAAAAAAAAATTATGTCTTATACAAAGAGCATCACTCCTTAAAAATGGTGTTTACTGAAAAAAACTAGTTTTTGAAGGAGATGGAAAAAGAAGTGCAATTTGATTCCAAAAATTTTGAAAAAAATATATTTAGAATCTACAAATAATTTCACAAATCACTAGTTTGCATCATCTTCAAATTCCTCATGGTTTAGCCGCTATAGGTGCTTGAAAGTGAAAATTTAGTTAGAAAAAATTAGTTCAGTGTCCAATTTGGCCAAAAATTGTAAACCAGTGTTGTGACATCACCCTAATTTTACTATGTTTCATTTAATTATGATGGTTATAATGCATAAATGAATATTAGAAATCAAACCTAACTAATATAGCAATCAAAATTTAGGTTTTAAGAGGGTCAAATATTGTGTACCTATTGCAACAAATGATTTTTTGGGTCTCACTAAGGACTCATTTTCCCAATGGTGAATGGGTCATGGCTAGGGTTCTAGAAAATCAATTTTTGGATTTCTTTCTTCAATTTATGCACTCCCAAATCCTAGTCAAATATTGTCAGAAAATTGGAAATAAATCGTATAGCTCAATTTCCACAATTTTGCAAGAAAGGTGACAACTTTGAGAACTTTGCAACTTTGAAAACTTTTTCTCTCCAAATGATCTTCAACCTAAAACCTACAATCACACTTAAAAGGAAAATAAAAAATAAAAATTTTTTGTTAGGGAATAGGGATTTTCCTTGGTCAAACCTCGTTTTGGTAATTAAACCTTAAAATGAAACAATGCATGAAAGGAAAATGAATGAACAAAATGCAATGTCACAACTCACCAATCCTTAATTGAACCTTACAGTACAAATTAGTAATCTTTCCTGAAGTGGCATGAAGGGATATAGATCATGATCATGAAATAGATTTGGAACAGTGCTTGAATTGGATCTTGAAATGCTATTGTTACCTAATTTCACTACTATCTCAATTAATTTGAGCTCTTTGATTTTAAACTAAGAGAAAGGTACATTTCTTAATCTTTCCTACATTACATGCAGGTGCATAGGTAGAAATAAAAAGATTACATTAATAGGCTATTGCATTTATACAAGTGTATGTAGCATATGAAATATTTACACAAATATTTTCTAAAGAAGTAATATTTATTGATATTAAAAGTGCATATTGTCTCACACAAGCCGTTGGACTAACTAGTTCAATCTAAATGAAGAAAAGAATATACATTGATAGATAAGAAAATAGAATGCACATATAAGGAAAGAGGCTAGTCATTGCCTGAATGATTGGTTTAGTGTGTGTTGCCTTGCTTTGTCTTCTTCCTTGAGCTGCTTTGTGTACTCTTGAGTTCCATGATGCTCCTAGTTACTATATCTGAGTGATAAAATGTTGTTAGAGAAATGAAGGTCTCTCACATTACATGTACAAGCACCCATGAAGATATAAAGTGATCTCCAAAATGCATTAAACAAGCATGCAAACCATGGATGTCCAAGAGAACAATGAAGTCATCAAACACATCCAAAATATGCATTTATTTTTCTAAATTGTTTGCTTCATGTGTAGGTATAGAAAAAGTAATGTTGTTCTTTTGATTCATTTAATTTTAGCACGTGGGTTAAAATGTGGCTCCCACAAGGGTTGAGTCTAAGTGTTGCTTTGTTATGCTTTGAGGAAATGATGAAATATAATCCATCAAATAAATCATCTCTTTATATTTTACTTAATCAAGTGTTCATCATTTATGATAATGATTTTTATTCACTGTCCTAGATGACATATACCTGCTTAGGAAAATTATAAATAATGCATGCAATAACACATGATTAGAAGCATATTGCAAAATTTCATTGGTGTGCTTAATCCAGGAAAGCACAAAATATGTGTAAGTGATAACCTTTCTATTCAAGAGCAGCAAAAGTCTTCAACTATTATTATAAGTTACATAATACTATTATAGGTAATATAATGAATGCAGAAAAAGATGGATTTTCATATGTGGAGCACCTATGTTGTACATTGCTACAATAATGGAAGTTATAATTCATATATCAGAGAACAAGAATGAGGATTAAAAAATACAACATTCATAAAAGCAATGAATGTTACAATATAGTTAAACAAAATAGTGATAAGGTAAAATGAACTCTTTGGTCTTCATGAGAGTGAAATCATGACAAATGGTCTGCTACAAGGTTATTAGATTGATGGTGATTTTGACATATAGGATACAAAAGCTGGACAACATGGAATAAAGAGAAGTTTAGAAGCCAATATAGTGATCTAATGCTAATAAGAGCTTGCATTTTTGAATCAAAGGTGCTTTCTAGCTTGCATAATCTGAACAATCAGATTTTAGATAATAGTCATGTACATCTTGAAGGCAACAACCAAGTTGATCATTCACAAAATTGTAAAGACTAAAGACAATGTCTAGGAGGGTGTATGAAATAGCTTATTTAGTACAAATCTACATGCAAGTTTACAAGTTTTGAGTTGAGGTTATGTTCTGTAGGATTATGCAGAAGTCAGAGATTTCTAAGATCACTATCAAACCTAAAGGATGTTATACTAAGTTGTTCATAGAAATCTAATGCTAATGATTTACAAAGATTTATTGATCACTATCATAGACTCCTTTGAAGAGTTATACATTGTGTTGATAGCCTCACATACATAGACAACATCCTTATGAAATAAGGAGGCATAACATACAATAAAAAATGAAAAAAAAATCTTTTATCATTTTTTTTGTGCAAGACTAAGCTATGAAACAGAGAAATTTCATGTGAATGCACAAGTAATAATACCAATGAAATATGGAGATGAGACCCTTGTTCATTAACTATGGTTTGAAATAAAATGAGTGTGGGCATAGCCTGAGAAGACTTATTCTCTTATGCTAAGAGGTAAAGCCTCATATGAGCAAAGCTAGTTTTTGTATCAAAACCCTCAATTTTGGGTTTTGGAGTAAAAACTCAAAATGGGAAATAATAGAAAATGGAGAGTTCAGCCTTTTGAAGAAAATCGTTCAATACAAAGACAACATGAAAGCTACAGGAGAAATGCATGAATATAATAGAAATTACTTTCTTCAAGAAAAATCCTGATGGTCGTGGCCATCAATTTCTTCCAAACCCAGAACCTCAAACAAAATACCTGAAAGATTTTTGCTAAAGCATGGAAACTCATTTGGGTTTTGCCCTCATATATCAAATAAGCTCTAATTTTTTTACAAGGAAAGCAATCTATAGGAGAGTTTTTTTTTAAAACACTCACAAAGCCACATTAGGTTTTGTTGTTTCAAGCCCAGAGAACTCAACTTAACAGTTGGTAATACCAGAAAAATGGTGTTTTTATGTCCTGCAGTGAGGGATGTGGTCATGACCTGTTTTGATTTGTGCTTCATTTTTTCTATAAAAAATGTCATTTATTCTTCAAGATTGAAACAAGAAACAACAATGAGAATGTGAAGAGCTATAGAGAATAGTCATTTCTTTCTATTATGGCTCGAAATGAGCTATTTTGTTCTTCACAAAATAACATATAATGATCAAAATGCCCTCAAAGGTGTACCTAGAGTTTTCTTTTGAATGAAAATGTAGTTAAAATGCCTCTCTATGGCCTTAAAACTTGCTATGATAATGCTTCCTCAGGGCTCAAAGAGAAATCTATGTAGTAGCCAAATAAAAGGAGAAAGTAATAGGGGAAAAAACATATGCAAATGTATTAGAATGAAAGCTATAGGACCCACCACCTAGACGGCCAAAAAATCATTAAAAATGAAGAATTTTTAATCAATCTTATTTTCAAAATGACTTACCAATGTCAAAATGAGGGAATCCATCAAGTTTTTCCTAGAATACCTCAATGTCTCTCAAAGATCCACCATGAAAAGTTGTTACAAAGCTCCACAAAACCCTAGCAGGGTCAACGGCTTAGCTTCTCTAAGGAGCTTTGAGTGAACTAAAACAATGTTTCTTTCTTTTGCTTACTTTCATTCTAGGGTTATCAACCCTAAAGATGTCGATAGGAGGTGTATTTTCACCTTTAATTTAACAAAATGGATGTCAACTAATGTATGCCTACAAGTTCATATGTGTTGTTCATGCCTTAGGCATTTTAAATTCCTTTGTGTTGTCTGTGAAACCTTTTCATTTTGATGTGCCTTGTAATTTTTGCATTCTTTGAAATGTAAAACATTTACTTTTTATGATTTTTATAAATCACTTAAAGTATAAATGTTATTTTAATGCAAATAAAATGGTGAAATCTTTCATTTCATGATGAGGGGAGATGAGGAATATGCTTGGAGTTGTGTTTTTGTAAGCATATATGGGCAGTTGTAGCAATTAGGAGATATGTACCCATGCATGTTGGGGAATTCATTCATTTTTTTGGTGAATTTGCAAGAATCTAGCATGCCTAGATGCTTGGCATGGTGAAACCCACTTTTCCCACACATTGGAATCAATTTTGGAGAGAATCTAGTGGCTCATTTTTAGGATTTTTTGAGGGATTCGACCCAAGTTAGTTGGTGGTTCCTATTTTGGTGCAACCACTCAGGATTGAGTGATATAGTATCATTTTTTACTCATTTTGGAGTTAGTTCTAGATATGCATTTTTTGGAGTTAGTGACCTTTTGGAGTTCTTTGATATATTTTGGCATCATTTTGTATCTCATTTTCTTGATATGAAATATAGATAACACCTTGGATATCATGGACTCAATTTTTTCCTTCTTATTATTGTAGTAGTGTGTATTACTCAGTGATTGATCGAATTGCTTATGAGGTATTTTAATCTCCTTGTGATTTTGTCTCATGTTCTCATGCCTCTTCTGTAAAAATTATATTTATGCAGGTTGCAAGTTGTGTTTAATGTTGCATATGTGTTTTAGATTGTGGAAGTGTTTTCCTTTTTAAAAGCTAATGCATTCAAACCCTCCTGTGAAATCTTTATGCATGAATCTATAGAAATAAGTTTTGTAATTTAAATTTTGTCAATAGTGTTCAAGTGTATGAAAGTTTGAACTTTCATAATCTTTGTTAGTTTGGTGTATCACCCATTACTTTTAGTTTCAATATTTCCTTTTAAGCTTTCTTTCTCCCTTTTCCTCATCAAAAATTAGTATTTTTAGGTGACACCATAGGAAGTCAGCCTTCTCTAAAGGTTGACCTCTATTTACAAGTTACCCACAGCTTTAGAGGTTTTCCCATGTTTCTCTGAATTGTTGAATTTCATATTCAATAGGGTGCAAGTTTCAAAAGATAGTAGTTTTGGCACGCCCGGTGGCACTGTTGAATCAAACAATTTAAAAATTGCATATTTATTCCTAGTTCTAATATGCAGCCAACATTTTCAAGCCTTTAAGAGGTATTTTTTGCATATCTAGCGACTTCCACTGAGATTAGAACTAGTAAACCAGTGTTGTGTCATTTATATGAAAAATATTCTAACTAGGAGTTCAAATATATTTGAGTACTTGTAGTTATCTCTACCTAGAAGGAATAGTAGATTTGTTAAGAGAACTCCAATTCATAGATAGGTTAGTCAACTCCATCAAGTTTCAAACTAGAATTATCAATCAATTCAGTTGTACCTACAATTTATATTCCTATTATTTCAGCTTAGGTTAATCCACCTCCAACTATTCAAATGGCAAGGAATCAACCACTTGTGGCTTTTGAAGGAGGTATTCCATTAAACCTTGCACAACATGATGGCATACCCGTGGCTTCCTCAAAGATTTTACCATTTTTTACAGGTGAGGATAAAACAACCCCAATTGAGCATATCAGAGATGTGGCCTCTTTTTGTGGGGTTCATCATATAACTTAGGAGAATGTAGTTGTTAGGTTACTTGTTACTTCATTAAAAGGTAAGGCTTTGCAATGGTTCAAGGATCTGCAAGTTGGGTCTATAGTAACTTGGGATAAATTGGGAGATAAGTTGCACAAACAATTTCAAGACAAGTCAAACCATTTGTCACTAGTAGAATAGCTTACAACTATCAAAAGGGATCCTTAGGAGCAAATGATAGACTTCAATTTTCATTTTAGGAGACATGGTAGAGAATTCCTGAAATAGTAAGGCCTTCTCCTGATTATGTGTTTCTATATTATTTAAGGGCTTTACACTATGAAATTACTATCATGATTCAGTCCATAGGTGGGAATACATTACCCCAAGCATATGAAAGCAATTAGAGCTAAAAACGGTCTTATTTAGGCTAGAAGAATAGCTCCCAAACCCCCAATGCCAATTTTTCCAAATATTTAGCCATCCATGCCTTTACAAATACCACCTTTTGCACCTTTACCTGTTGTACCAGCATTACCAAATGTTGTCCAATCTTTTGTTAGTCAAGGAGCTAATGTTCTAAGTTCATCTCAAGAGTTGCAGGAGATCAAAAGTTTACTCTAGACTTTTGGCAATAAACTAGTGAACCTAGAGAAGCAACAATCTCAGAATAAACAACCATAGGGTTCTGTCATAATAGTGGTTTACAATTCCTGAGAGGAACGAATTTTAGCTGAAATCACATATTTTGAAAAAATATAATGATTTAAGCCATAAAAAGTTCCATTTTAAGGATTCCAATTCAAGAGGGTTTGATCATATCACCTTAGATCAAACCCCCTTAGATAGAACCTCGCTAGTTTTAAACCATACCTATAAATGTGTCTCCTTTACACCTATCAAAATGTTGATAAAAAATCACTTTTGATTTACCTTTTGGGGGATCAAATGAATTCATTTAAAATTTATTTCAAATGATTATGGTATTCCTCAAAACAAGCTATCCAATGAATATAATTTTAATATGTTTTGGTTTAAACATAGGTTTTTCATCAAAAATGAATTTCTTTGTTCTTCACATGTGGAAAAATAGAATATTATCAAAAAAAAAAAGAAAATGAGTGCACCAAGATATTGGAAGTCCTTGATCCAACAAAAAAATTAAAATTAAATTTTGACATATACAAAAAGGATTCGCAGCGTTATCACGATTAAGCTATATGCGAGATTGTAATTTCATTTGATTTTGAAAGTTTATTAAGGAAAAAATATTCAATAAAAAACTATCTAACCAAGTGGAAGCACTAGATATCAGAGTTACAAATCTAAATTTGAAAGAATTAGAATTTTATCCTTCATGGAAAAAAAGTTATGCGTTATATGGTGTGTGTCACTTTTTAAAAATGTTGTTTTCTGAAAAAATCAATTTTCATGGGAGATGGAAAATGAAGTGCAATTTGATTCTGAAAATTTTGAAAAAAATATTTTTAGAATCTACAGACAAAATTTGATGAGACTCTAGTTTGCACCAGATTCAAATTCCTCACATTTTAGCCGCTATAGGTGCCCGAATGTGAAGATTTTGTTAAAAATAATAATTTTAGTGTCCAGTTTGGCCAAAAATTGTAAACCACTATTATGGGATCACCCCATACCATCAACAGAATCAAGGTCAAGGTCAACAATAACAAGGGAATAGGCAGCCTTATCAAGGAAATTATCAAGGTCTAAGATAGAATGTGAATCCAAGACCTCTTTAGCAATATAACCCAGCTCTAATTAGTGTTGTTGAGGAGCTTGTTCCTATTCAAAACAATCTTGCAGCAAATTATGAATGGTGTTTTCCTTGCAATCAACCCCACAACCAAGCCACTTGTTTGAATGGGGTCATCAACCAAGCATTAATGGTGCATAATGCTTCAATTTCACAGCCTAATGAACCTAATCATGGATCTTTACAGCAGTCAGGTCAATCTACAAGTGATGAGCTACCCTTCTAAATTAGCAAGGTGAGGAATTTTGTGGAGTAAATAATGACAATTCTCCAATTGCATCATATACAAGAGCTCAGAAAAGGTATTTTGTGCTTGAAAAAATATAAAATAAAGGAAAAGGAATTGTAGAACCATCTACATCACAAGTATCCCACATTTTACAAAGGAATACACAATTTGCTGCCAAGGAGCAACCTCACTTGCAAATAGAACCTACTACTGCAAGGACACAACAGAAGGTTAATTTTGCTGCCCCCTTCAACATTGTTGAAAATATGAAAAAATCAATGTGACAATGACTATGTGGGACTCTTTGGCTATCCCAAGTGAAAAATAATTGTTAATATCGACTTTGACTGAAAATACAGTGTCTAGTGATGCCTGAGTTGAGTTAGTTAAAGTTGTTTTTACAAATACACCCCAAGATAGTGATAAACAACAAAGTAAACATCCAAGTAAAGAGTCAGAAAAGGTTGTCAAACCCCATCCTTTCTATGTGTATTTGATTGTATGGGACAAACTAATGCATAATTGTATGGTTGATAGTGGATCCAGTAGTTCAATCATGCCAAAAAAGATTGCATACCAATTAGGACTAAATACCAACCCCTTGAGAAAGGAGTACTCCAATTAGATGGGACAATAGTTAATACTGTGGGTGTTATTAAAGACTTAGGCCTCACATTACATGCCTGTCCAAATTTTTCAATCCCTCAGGATGTCTTTGTTATTGATTTACCTCCATTCTTTTCCATGTGTTTATCAAGGGACTTCACTACTAAAATAGCAGGTTATCTATACTCTGATTGATCTCATATAATTTTTAAGACTAGGTATGGGGAAAAAGTGAAAATAAAATTAGAGTCACTAGCTAAGGATCACATTGAACCTTATGTACCAAGTGCAGTTAATGTCAACTATGTTGTTTTTTAAGACAGTGAGCTTGTTGTTGCACAAAAATTGCAAGCTCAAAGTATGCCAAAGGTTTCATTAAACAAGTGGGCAGCATAAAATATTGTGGATAATCCAAATGAATACATTTAGGAGACTGGTTTGGGAATTTATGTGCTTCATGAACCAGAAACAGAGATTCCAAATCTTGAAAAGAAAGTAGAATAGCGGATACACCAGCAAGATGAGTTGTGGAAAATGTACTTTGATGGATTCGTAAGTAGAAATGGAGTTGGTGGAGATGCAATGTTGGTATCTTGACAAGCTGATAAATATTATGTTGCTTTCAGATTTTCTTTTACTTGTTCTAACAATACTTTTGAATATGAAGGTTTGATACATGGCTTGGAATGGGCAAGGAAAAGAGGAATAAGTTGCTTGCAAGTATTTGGGGACAGGGAATTGATTGTCAACCAGGTGAGAGAATTTAATGTGACAAAAAATGATGCTTTGAAATCATATAAGAATAGGGTAGGGATATGATAGAGGATTTTGATGCTTTTAATTTTATTTCAATCCCTAGGAGTCAAGAAAAAAACACAAAGAGATTAGCTGTGATTGGTGCTTAGTTTGGCATACCCAATGAGATTAGAAAAGTGAAGGTACAACAATATGTTAAAGTGGTAGTTAGACCCTCTATTCCTAATAATAATGTTCACTAGAAAGTTTTTGAAAATGATGAGCAGGGTTTAATTTTTCTACTTGAACAAGATCAATTTTCTATTGTAAATCAAGAGAAACTTAAACAGCAATATGAAGATCAGATTATCTAGCTTAGGACTAATAAGCTACCTAGGGGTCTAGTTACATTAGAGTCCATCTTCAACACTGATTATTAACTTAAAAGGAATAAAACCAACATTCATATTAAAGAGGAGCATTGCAAAGAGCTTGAGATTTTTAAAGGTAAGCTCCTCAAGATAGGGAAAATTTGTTCACAATTAGATAGGTAGGATTTTTTTGCTTTATGTCAAGATTTTTAGGATGTTTTTGCTTGGGATTATTCTAATTTGAAAGGATTTGATCTTAGAATTTCTCAGCATACAATAGAATTATAACCTAATGCAAAGCCCATCAGAAAAAAAAAAAAAAACAAAGACCTTTAAACCCAAAGCTGGGACCTCTTATGATTAAGAAGTTAACCAAGCTGATTGAAGGAGGTATTATATTTCCAATCAAACATACCTCCTAGGCTTCTAACCTTGTTCTAGTTAGAAAGAAAAATTGGTAGATTAGACTTTGTGTGGATTTTAGAGACCTTAATAGGGCTTATTTGAAGGATCATTACCCCTGCCCTCTATGGAGCAGATCCCTCAAGTTGTTGTTGGTTCAGAGAGATTTTCCTTGCTTGATGAATATTCTACTTATAACCAGGTATTGGTCAAAGAAGAGGACCAATACAAGACTTCATTTACAACAAAAATAGGCACTATGGCCTACAAGAGAATTCCTTTTGGCCTATCCAACTCTAGTAAACCAAAAAAATTCAAAGGGCTATGGAGGTGGTGTTTCAATATTTAATTAATAAAATTGTGCTCATTTATCTAGATGATGTAACAGTATTCTCTAAAAATGTTGATGAACATATGTTGCATTTAAAACAAGTTTTGAAAGATGTAGGGAATATGGGATATCTCTTAATCCCAAGAAGACTATCTTTTTTGTTCATGAAGGTAAGATGTTAGTACACATAGTTTCAAAACAAGGAATTACTATTGATCTTGAGAGAGTGAAAGCCATATTAGAGTTTCCTTTACCCATTCACAAAAAAGGAAAAAAAGGGTTGCAAAGCTTCCTTGGTAGAATTAATTTCTTAAGAACATTTATTCCAAATGTTGTAAACCTTTTGAGACCATTGACTGCTATGTTAAATAAAAATGAAAGCTATAGCTGGAATAGAGAGGCCAAGTGTAGATTTGAAGCTATTAAGGAGGCTTTAGCAGTAGCTCCTACACTAGTAAACCCAAATTTTTCAAAGGAATTAATTATGTATGCTTTTGGTAGCATATATTTTGTTTCTACAATGCTAGTACAATAGAATAATGAGGGCTTAGAACAACCCATTACCTTTTTCAGCCAAGGACTAGAAGATTATGAACAAAGGTATTCATTTGTGGAGAAACATGTTCTAGTTGTAATCAAAAGTTTGAAAAAATATAAGCCTTTGATTTCCAACAATAAGATACATTTAATGGTTGCCCACCCAAGTGTGAAGGAGTTTCTGTTGAGCAAGGACCTGAATGAAAAGAGGCTTGGATGGATCACAAAAGTTATGGAATATGATATAGATATTAAGTTCACTAAGCTTGTAAGAGGGAAGGGATTGTGTAAGAAACTAGTTACAAGATCTGAAAATGAGAGGAAAATAGAAACAGGGGTTGTTTTAGTCGCTGATGATCAAGATCAAAATGTTGAACCTGCATTAGGTGCAAGTTGGGTTCATGACATGACTCACTTTTTGTAGACCAGTGAGTGTCCACTAGGTTTGGATAAGGCTAAGAGGAGATACTTCAGATTGCAGTCTATCCCTTATGTGTTGATTAGCAATTTTTTATTCAGAAAAGATCTTAATGGTGTATTATTAACATGCATTGATCAAGAACAAGTAGATAAAGTGCTTCATGAATTCCATGATGGAACCACAGGGCATCATTTTTCCCCAAGAACAACTACATGGAAAATAATGAGAGCTAGCTACTATTGCCCAAGCATGTTTAAAGATTCCCATGCATGGGCTAAGAAATGTGTAAATTGTGCAATTTTTGCAAGAAAGGAAAGGCTGCCAACTTTACCTTTGCAACCAATTCAGGTGGATCAACTCTTCATGAGATGGGGCATTAACTTTATTAGACCCATAAACCCACCTTCTAGTGTAAGTCATAGGTGGGTACTCACTGCTACCAATTATTTCACAAGGTGGACTGAGGTAGTGGCTTTGAAAGAAGCCAATGAAAATGTTGTTTTGAATTTTTATGATGATTTAATAACTAGATTTGGGGCTCCTGAATCAATTATATTAGATAATGCTTTAGTATTTGTGGGACTTAGAGTGAGTGATTGGGCTATCAAGAATGGCATATACTTGAACAATTCATCAAACTATTACCCTCAAGGTAATGGTTTGGTTGAAACAACAAATAAGAACCTAATAAGAATCATTAAAAGAATAATGGAAGATAATTAGAGAGCTTGGCACACCAAGTTGAAATCTACCTTATGGGAAAATAGAATAACTCCCAAGTGGTCTATTAGAAATTCTCCATATGTATTGGTTTATGGTAAGGAGGCCAAATTTCCTTTACCTGTAGA
This sequence comes from Sequoia sempervirens, assembly GCA_007258455.2. NCBI lineage: Eukaryota > Viridiplantae > Streptophyta > Pinopsida > Cupressales > Cupressaceae > Sequoia > Sequoia sempervirens. The sequence goes on along the minus strand of VDFB02096356.1, from coordinate 17,252 downwards.
GTTTCCAGCTCTTGATATTATGCATCAATTGGAAATGTTTGAAGAGCAAGACCCATTGGTAGTTAGGTATTCTCAGCTTGTGGAGCTGGAGGAGACAAGAAACAAATCTATGAAGTATTTAGAGTATCATCAACTCAAAACTAAAAGATTATTTGATAAGAAGGAAACTCCCAGAGTATTTAGAGAAGGTGATGTTGTACTCAAATGGGATGAATTGAAAAGAAGGCCAGGAAAGCACACTAAGTTTGATAACTTTTGGAGTGGCCCATTTGTCATCACAAGGTGCAAGGAGCACAATGCATTCCAATTATCAAAGATGGATGGAGAGATTCTTCCTATCCCAATCAATGAGATACACCTTAAACACTTCTTTGAGGTTTGATATATATCACATATGATAGTTTAGAAGTTTGTCTTTCAATAAGTGTTGTTGCACCTTATTTTAGTTGTTTTCAAGTTCCCTAAGCGCTTTTAGCACAGTTAGATAGTTTCCTGCTAGATTTTGTTTTCAATAAGTTTCCAAAGTGTTCTAATTTGTTTATGCTAAGTTGACACATTGCATAAGTTGCTTTTAGATCTATTTTGAGTTTTTGAGTGACCCAGTGCCCAATGAATAGCCTAGGCAATTGGTCTTCATGTTTGGTAGGAAAACATATAGTAGATGCCACCAAAAATGTTACTTGATTTCACTACTAGCTCAATTAGTTTGAGCTCTTTGATTTTAAATTGAGAGAAAGGTACATTTCCTAGTCTTTCCTACATTACATTTAGGTGAATAAGTACAAATAAAAAAATATTACATTAATAGACTATTGCATTTATACAAGTGCATGTAACATACGAAATATTTACACAAATCTTTTCTAAAGAAGTAATCTTTATTGATATTAAAAGTGCATATTATCTCACACAAGTCATGAGACTGACTTTTTCAATGTAAATGAAGAAAAACATATACATTGATAGGTAAGAAAATAGAATGCACATATAAGGAAAGAGGATAGTCATTTCATGAATGACTGGTTTAGTGTTTGTTTCCTTGCTTTTTCTTCCTTGAGCTGATTTGTGTCCTCCTGAGTTCCATGTTGCTCCTATTTCTTGCATCTAAGTGATAAAATTCTATTAGAGCAATGAAGGTCTCTCACATTACATGTACAAGCACCCATGAACATATAAACTGATCTCCAAAATGTATTAAACAAGCATGCAAACCTTGGATGTCCATGAGAACAATGAAGTCATCAAACACATCCAAAATATGCATTTATTTTTCAAACTTGTTTGCTTCATGTGTAGGTATAGAAAGAGTAATGTTGTTGTTTTGATTAATTCAATTTCAACACATGGGTTAAAAGGTGGCTCCCACAAGGGTTCAACCCAATGTGTTGCTTTGTTATTCTTTGAGGAAATGATGAAAGATAATCCATCAAATAAATCATATCTTTATATTTTTCTCAAACTAGTGTACAACATATATGATAATGAGTTTTATTCACTTCCCTAGATGATATATACTTGCTTAGGAAAATTATGAAGAATGCATGCAATAATAGGTGATTAGAAGCATATTGCAGAAATTCATTGGTGCGCTTAATCCAAGAAAGCACAGAATATGTGTAAGTAATAGCTTTTCTATTCAAGAGAAGCAAAAGTCTTCAACTAGTGTTATAAGTTACATACTACTATTATAGTTAATATAATGAATGTAGTAAAAGATGACTTTTCATTTGTGGAGCATTTGTGTTGTACATTGCTACAATAATGATAGTTGTCATTCATATATCAGAGAACAAGAATGAGGATTAAAAAATACAACATTCATAAAAATAAATGAATGTCAGAACCTAATTAAATAGAATAGTGAAAAGGTGAAATGAACTATATGGTCTTCATGAGAGTGAAATCAGGAAAATGGTCTAATACATGGTTATTAGATTGATGGTGATCTTGACATAAAAGATAATAAAGTTGGACAACATAGAATAAAGAGAAGTTTAGAATCCAATATAGTGATCTAATACTAATAAGATCTTGTATTCTTGAATCAAAGGTGCTTTCTAGCTTGCATAATATGAACAATAAAATTTTAGATAATAGACTTGTACATCTTGAAGGCAACAATCAAGTTGATCATTCACAAAATTGTAAAGACTAAAGACAATGGCCAGGAGTGTGCATGAAATATCTTATTTAGTATAGATCTACATGCAAGTTAACAAGTTCTATTGGACTACACAAAAGTCAGAGATCTCTAAGATCACTATCAAACCTAAAGGAGGTTATGCCAAGTTGTTCTCAGAAATCTAATGCTAATGACTTACAAATATTTATTGATCACTATCATAGACTCCTTTGAAGAGTTATACATTATGTTGATAGCCTCACATACATAGAAAACATCCTTATTAATGAAATGAGGAGGCATAACATACAGTGAAAAATGAAAAAAAATAGCTTTCATCATTTTTTTGTGCGGGACAAAGTCGTGAAATAGAGAAATGTCATGCAAATGCATAGGAAATAATAGCAATGAAATATGGAGATGAGACCCTTGTTCATTAACTAGGGTTTGAAATAAAATGAGTGTGGCCATAGCCTAAAAAGACTTATTGTTTTATGCTAAGAGGTAAAGCCTCATATGAGGAGAGCCAATTTTTGTATCAAAACCCTCAATTTTGGGTTTTGGAGTAAGAACCCCAAATGGGAAATAATAGAAAATGGAGATTTTGGCCTTTTGAAGAAAAGCCTTCAATACAGAGACAACATGAAAGCTACAAGAGAAACACATGAATATAACAAAAATTACTTTCTTCAAGTAAAATTCTGATGGTCGAGGCTATAAATTGCTTCCAAACCTAGAACCTTAAACAAAATACCTGAAAGATTCTTACTAAAGCATGGAAACTCATTTGGGTTTTTCCCTCATATATCAAATAAGCTCCAAATTTTTGACAAGAAAGGAAAGCAATCTACAGGATAGTTTGTTTTTACAACATTCACAAAGGAAATACATGTTTTTTGTTTCAATCACAGAGAACTCATCTTAAGGGTTGTTTATTCCAGAAAAATGGTGTTTTATGTCCTATAGTGAGGGATCTGGCCGCGACATGTTTTGATTTGTGCTTCATTTTTTCTATAAAAAATGTCATATATTCTTCAAGATTGAAATAAGAAACAACAATGGGAATGTGAAGAGCCATAGAGAATGGGAATTTCTTTCTTCTATGGCTCAAAATGAGCTATTTTGTTCTTTAGAAAATAACATATAATGATCAAAATTCCCTCAAAGGCTTACCTGGAGTTTTCTTTTGAATGAAAATGCCTTTGTATGGCCTCGAAACCCACTATGAGAATGGTTCCTCAAGGCTTGAAGAGAAATCTTTGTAGTAGCCAAATAAAAGGAGAAAGCAATAGGTGAAAAAACATATGCAAATGTATTAGAATGAAAGCTACATCACCCATAGCCTAGAAGGCCAAAAAATCATTGAAAATGAAGAATTTTTACTCAACCTTATTTTCAAAAAGACTTACCAATGTCAAAATGAGGAAATCCATCTAGTTTTTCCTAGAGTGCCTCAGTGTCTCTCAAATATCCACCATGAAAAGTTGTGACAAAGCTCCATAAAACCCTAGCAGGGTCAATGGCTTAGCTTCTCTAAGAAGCTTTGAGTGAATTGAAACAATGTTTCTTTCTTTTGCTTACTTTCATTCTAGGGTTATCAACCATAAAGATGCCGACAGGAGGTGTATTTTCACTTTTAATTTAACAAAATGGATTTCAACTAATGTATGCCCGTGGGTTCATAAGTGTTGCTCATGCCTTAGACATTTTAAATGCCTATGTTGTTTGTGAAAATTTTGCATTTTGATGTGTGTTGTAATTTTTACATTCTTTGAAATGTAAAACATTTACTTTTTGTGATGTTTATAAATCACTTAAAGTATAAATTTTATTTTAATGCAAATAAAATGGTGAAATCTTTCAATGCATGATGAGTGGAGATGAGGAATATGTTTGGAGTTATGTTTTTGCAAGAATATAGGGGTAGTTGTGGTATTTTGGAGACATGTACCCATGCATGTAGGGGAATTCATTCATTTTGTTGGAGGATTTGCAAGAATCTAGGGGTGGTTTTTCATTCCTAGATGTTTGGAATGGTGAAACCCACTTTTCCCACACATTGGAATTAGTTTTGGAGGGAATCTAGTGGCTCAATTTTAGGCTTTTTTGAGGGATTTGACCCAAGTTAGTTGGTGGTTCCTATTTTGGTGCAACCACTTGGGGTTGAGTTATATGGTCTCATTTTTTACTCATTTTGGAGTTAGTTCTAGATATGCATTTTTTGGAGTTAGTGACTTTTTGGAGTTCTTTGATAGATTTTGGCATCATTCTATAACTCATTTTCTAGATATGAAATGTAGATAACACCTTGGATATTATGGACTCAATTTTTTCCTTCTTATTATTTTAGTAGTGTGTATTACTCATTGATTGATTGAATTACTTTTGAGGTACTTTAATCTCCTTGTGATTTTGTCTCATGTTCTCATGCCTCTTTTGCAAAAGTATATTTATGCAGGTTGCAAGTTGTGTTTAATGTTGCATATGTCTTTTATATTGTGGAAGTGTTTTCCTTTTTGAAAGATAATGCATTCAAACCCTCTTTTGAAATATTTATGCATGAATCTATAGAAATAAGTTGTGCAATTCAATTTTTTTCAATAGTGTTCAAGTGTATGAAATTCTAAATTTTCATATTCCTTGTTAGTTTGGTGTATCACCCATTACTTTTATTTTCAATATTTCCTTTTAAGATTTATTTCTCCCTTTTCCTCATCAAAAATTAGTGATTTTAGGTGACACCATAGGAAGCCAGCCTTCTTCAAAGGTTGAACTCTATTTACAAGTTACCCACAGCTTTAGAGGTTTTCCCATGTTTCTCTGAATTGTTGAATTTCATATTCAACAAGGTGCAAGTTTGAGAAGATAATAGCTACATCACAAAATTATCTCAACAACATGAATAATGCACTATTCCTTTGACATGATGATATGACTCTTGATTGTTGCAATAATATTCTATAATCTACCCTTTAATTCCTTAGAAATACTCTTGAATGCCCTTAAAGTAACTTGAATTTTATTAGGTGAGACTAAGTGAAATAACCTTGTATTTATAGATAACTTAAGATTAATTCCCAAAATTCAAATAACACAAGATGACATCATATCAAGGGTTTCAAATCATTAAAATACTACCAAAAATATATCCCAAGGTGGGGTCCTAGGGTTAAGTGAGGACCCATTCACCATAGGGCGAATGTTTCCTAACACTTAACTAGGACACACTTTGGAGGATGTTAAATGTTATGTAAAATTAGGGTCCTAGGACCTAATGAGAACCCATTTTCTAGGTGGAAAATGGGTCCTAGGTCAATAACCTAGGACAAACACCTTGTAAAATTAAGTGTTGTGTAATATAATTTATGAATATCAAGCCTTATCCCTCAAAATCTTCAATTAATTAGGCTTGGATTTGAATTAAAGGGGCCAATCGACCTCAATTAATTAATAAAGCCCTATATTAGTGTGAAAGTGTAAAGATTCACTTTACAACACCCTAAATAAGGCACAATTAAGTCCATTTTATTAAGAAGGTTCCTAAACTTAATGTGAATGTGTAAAACACATTACAAGACTAAATCGAAGCATAATTAAGCTCATTTTAATATTAATTACTCCCAAATTAAGTGAGAGAAACTGATATTTTTTCCTACACTACTACTTTTAATGTTAATTTATTTAATTTTAAGGAGTTGATAATCCACCTCATTCTCCTTCTTAAAATCCTTCTCCTATTCATGACCAAATACTTAATGAACAACCACCCCAACAAACTCCTCCAACAATTCATCAACATCCTCTTGGAATTCAACAAAATATAATGGGGGAAATTGAAAACAACAAAAAACAAATTGAGGAGTTAATTGTGAGGTTGAACGATCCTATAAGTTCAACCTCACAAAGAACCACACTTACAAATTCACTTCAAGCTATGTTAACAAATGTAGATGCAATAAGCAAGCAATTAAGTAGTTGGGAAGATAAGAGATGAGAGTATAAAGATTTTTATGCAAATATATTATCCTCCACACAAGTCAAAAATTACAAAATTACAAAATTTGGCTTTTGTTCACTATTCACTAACCCACATATAAATCAACCTCTTCACCTACAAGCAAGCTATTTCCTATCCATTGGTGCAACCACCAAGGGATAAAGGAATTTTTTTTGTAGAGGTGGTGGATGGTTTTTGAACATCCTCCATGCAACAATAACAAGGTACTACAATATTTCTTAAAGAAACTCTACTACGATTTTGTCCTCAACAAAATCCCCAACTATTTTGATATGTGGTACTTCTAGGGTAGAGGTGGTGGGTCGACATAGGATAGACCAAGGGCACATCTTGATCCTTGGTGGCCAACAAGATGAGCACTTTCTAGACTAGCTTATGAGCATATGGCTATTCCTTCCATTGTGAAGGAGAGTGTTGAAGTTGATACTTTACAATCTATCAATTCTCTGACCTAGAGTATCATACAACATGTGAGTCATGTAGTACAATGTGAGTTGAGGGAAACTTAGAGGGGTAGGGTTATACCCCATATTTTTTAGGCTTGTGTTTCCACCTCTACATATGACCCCATAGATAGTTAGGAGGCTGATGCATAGGCTATGTCTACAGTTGACTAGTTGGCGATGGCATATGCCATCATGAATGAGGAATTTGGCCTTGATACTCAAGTAAATGTTAGCAAGTCCATTGAATTTTATTTATTAAATTTCATTTTTGAAATACAAGATTAACTAATTTAGCTTAATTATTGTAATGAAATTTTAGGTTCATAGTGTTCATAATGTTTTCACCGGCCCTCCACCTCCATATTACTCCATGACATCTACTTCTAAGGAATGTAACTTGTAAAAAATTATAAATGTTACATGTGAATAGCATGGTAAGGAATGTAACTTGTAAAAAATTATAAATATTACATGTGAATAGCATTTTTATATGAATGGTATTCTAATATCTAATTTTTATTAAGAAGGTTCCTAAACTTAATGTGAATGTGTAAAACACATTACAAGACTAAATCGAAGCATAATTAAGCTCATTTTAATATTAATTACTCCCAAATTAAGTGAGAAAAACTGATATTTTTTCCTACACTACTACTTTTAATGTTAATTTATTTAATTTTAAGGAGTTGATAATCCACCTCATTCTCCTTCTTAAAATCCTTCTCCTCTTCATGACCAAATACTTAATGAACAACCACCCCAACAAACTCCTCCAACAATTCATCAACATCCTCTTGGAACTCAACAAAATATAATGGGGGAAATTGAAAACAACAAAAAACAAATTGAGGAGTTAATTGTGAGGTTGAACGATCCTATAAGTTCAACCTCACAAAGAACCACACTTACAAATTCACTTCAAGCTATGTTAACAAATGTAGATGCAATAAGCAAGCAATTAAGTAGTTGGGCAGATAAGAGATGAGAGTATAAAGATTTTTATGCAAATATATTATCCTCCACACAAGTCAAAAATTACAAAATTACAAAATTTGGCTTTTGTTCACTATTCACTAACCCACATATAAATCAACCTCTTCACCTACAAGCAAGCTATTTCCTATCCATTGGTGCAACCACCAAGGGATAAAGGAAATTTTTTTGTAGAGGTGGTGGATGGTTTTTGAACATCCTCCATGCAACAATAACAAGGTACTACAATATTTCTTAAAGAAACTCTACTACGATTTTTTCCTCAAAAAAATCCCCAACTATTTTGATATGTGGTACTTCTAGGGTAGAGGTGGTGGGTCGACATAGGATAGACCAAGGGCACATCTTGATCCTTGGTGGCCAACAAGATGAGCACTTTCTAGACTAGCTTATGAGTGTGTGGCTATTCCTTCCATTGTGAAGGAGAGTGTTGAAGTTGATACTTTACAATCTATCAATTCTCTGACCTAGAGTATCATACAACATGCGAGTCATGTAGTACAACATGAGTTGAGGGAAACTTAGAGGGGTAGGGTTATACCCCATATTTTTTAGGCTTGTGTTTCCACCTCTACATATGACCCCATAGATAGTTAGGAGGCTGATGCATAGGCTATGTCTACAGTTGACCAGTTGGCGATGGCATATGCCATCATGAATGAGGAATTTGGCCTTATACTCAAGTAAATGTTAGCAAGTTCATTGAATTTTATTTATTAAATTTCATTTTTGAAATACAAGATTAACTAATTTAGCTTAATTATTGTAATGAAATTTTAGGTTCATAGTGTTCATAATGTTTTCACGGGCCCTCCACCTCCATATTACTCCATGACATCTACTTCTAAGGAATGTAACTTGTAAAAAATTATAAATATTACATGTGAATAGCATTTTTATATGAATGGTATTCTAATATCGGATTTTAGATGTTGAATAGGTTAATATTGGATATTTCACAGTAACACCTCCTAGTGGTGGTGCAATTAAAACCTTTGCTTAGATAATAGAATAAAGAGTTTAACTATTGAATTGTACTTAATAGATTTGTGTAGTTTATATTCATATTATTGATTGCATTGAATTACACATATTCAAACTCAAAGTATTACTTCACATTGAATAACTAATAACTAGATGTTGATAGATGACAAAATTTTAATTACAATATAGTATTTTCGAAAGTCAACATAAGAAGTGATGCAATTACTTCACATAGAATAACTAATAACTAGGAGTATCTACTAATTGCATTTTATTTTCATGGAATTCCATGAGACCACATTTTATTGAGGTATTTTTTCAAACAGTTCACTACCTTGTCTATGCTATGGATAATTGGAAAGAATCTATCAAAGCATAATAGTAAGCAATAGCATAGACAAGGCAATGAGTTGTTTGAAAAAATTCCTCAAACAAATGTGGTCTCATGGTGATGTCCATCACCATAAGACCACATTTATTTGAGGTATTTTTTCAAAAAACTCACCACCTTTTCTATGCTACTACATTTTCCATACATGTCTACCAAAGAATTTTATCAAATAGTTCACTTTCTTGCTGCTATGGATAAAAGCCTAAATGGGTGTCTTCCGACAAATTATGGATGCTTGGAAAAAATCTAACAAATCATAATAGTAAGTAATAGCATAGATAAGGTGGTGAGTTGTTTGAAAAAATGACTTAAATAAATATGGTCTCATGGTGATGGAATGTCATTTCATCACCATGAGACAACATTTCTTTGAGGAATTTTTTCAAAAATCTCACTATCTTAAGAATAGATAATCTTCTTTAATCAAATCAAATCATTTTAAGGTCTTGGATTTGATCCTCAAATATCATCCCATCCTCCATCTTCATCCTTGGATCCTATTATTCCAATCCTCAAGTTCATTTCTAATACATAATCCTAATTTCCATCCTCATCCAAAATCAATACCAATATTTCTTCCAATCAATCCTCCATTGTGTCTAACCATCTAATCTATCCTCCATCCAACCTAATCTATTCTAATCCAAATTCATACATTTAAACCAACCCCAACAATATCTATGATGATGAGGATAGCCCTTTTTGACCGACCCAAATATAATCCCAATGATGACAATGAGAGCATTGTGCATCACCTTGAATCCATTTTCAATAGATAGAATGCTCCAATTTTCCACCAATCCCCCATCCAAATCTACCCTCAATTCCCATCCATATCATCCCCATCCACCGCCACTAATTTTAGCCTCACGTACAACTTCCATAATTATAAGGATTCCATGCTTAGATGTCCCCTTGGAATTGGTGCTAAGCTTCCATCATCCCTACCTTCATCCAATACCAATACATCTCCTCTTGCTTATCCTTCCCCTTCTTTTGACAATAAAAAAAAGACTTTAGCAAAAATCCCCCTCCAAATCATTTTCGAGGTCCTCATCCTCATCCTCATCCTCAATTTACCAATCCATGGAAGCTTCCACCTCTTATTTCACTTGTTTATATCCCACATCCTTAAAATCAACATCACCCCACTATTACCAAGAAAAATCATCCCATGTCTCTCATAATAACTTCATCCAAGGATTATTTATAAAGGTGATTATTTCCCCATGTGAAAAAAAGTGATGGAATCTTCCCATATCATGCATCCACCTTCATCACCCCCACATCATGATAAACCCTAATACCCTAAATCTTTAATGAATCCCCTATAAATCCATCTATCCAAGTTGAAGAGTCTATAAAACCTTCCTCCCTTATCACACCATCCATATCAAATGAACTATGTCCATCTCCTAATTCAAAGCATTCTAACATAGATTCCTCTCCCTATAAAGATCAAGGAAACCCTTATCCTCCATCATATGATCCCCTTCCATCTCATGGCCCCATTTCGAATCAAGAAAATTATATCCCTTCCATCTCATATAATGTAATCTTTCCATCTCAAGAGCAATATATCCCTTCATCCCCCTATCACAATCCCCTCTCCCCCACTTCATCTAGTGACATCCTTTCGTGTCTAGATCAAAGTACCTCTTCCACTCCATTTTATGATCACTCTCAAAATGTGGTCTCAAAGTACACCTTCCACCCTATCTAATGATCCTCTTCCCCTCATGATCAAAACGCCCCTCCCTCTTCATTTCATGATCCCCCTCCATCTCATAACCAAGACCACACTATACCATCCACCCCATCCCAACATAATAGCATAAAGAAGGCAATTAACTATTTGAAAAAATACCTCAAAGAAATGTGGTCTCATGGTGATGGAATGCCATGAAAAACAAATTTTTCATGGAATTCCATCACCATGAGACCAAATTTCTTTGAGACATTGTTTTGAATAGTTCATTTCCTTCTCTATGCTACCACATTTTTCATACATGTCTACCAAAGCATTTTATCAAATAGTTCACTACCTTGTTTTTATGGATAAAATCCTAATGTAGGTGATTTCAAACAAGCTATGGATAGGGAAAATAGTAAGAATAATAGTAAGAAATAGATAGTTCAATAAGTACTCAAAATTTTGTTGATTATCTCATATAGTATAAGCCATGACCTACATCACTATTCTAGTTTTCATCAAGAATAATTTGTTGTTTTGTTTTCAGATGATGGAAGCAGAAATAACTTCATATGTTGATAGGGAAATAGAGTGTGGTGTAACTTTCACAATAGATAGCTCGATGGATCTCACGAGGGTATGAGGTAGATTAGCAAATTTTAAATTGCATTCATGGTTAAAGCTATTTATTATTAAAAAATCAAATCATTATTTATTTTTAGTTAAATTTATATTTGGATGGTTTCTATAGGACTTTGGCACACCAAAGCTTGAGCATGTGGATCTTCCACTTAAGAAGAGAGATCATTTGATGGCGGTAAGTGATTATTTTGTTAAATATATCATTTTTTATAATGTAATTTCTCTATATTAATGTCTTTACTTTTTATTGTAACAACTAAAGCTTGATCAAGAACTAAATAGAAGGAGCAACCCTCAAGTTCAAATTAAGTGAGTGGCATACACATCACAATCCAACCAACCAACAAAGACCACATGTTTGTTTCTTTCACCTAGAGGGAAATGAATTTTGATTAGGGTCCTTTGTTGTATGCCTATATGGCATTTTTGGACATATTTTGTAGTGCATATACTTGACATTGTATGCCTATATGGAATTATTGTAAGCATATATGGCTGTTTTTGTATATATTTTATACTTATATCAACATATAGTGTTGTATGCCTACTTGGCTATTCGGTTAATACAAATCTTTTTATTGATGATGTCCATGTTTGTATTATAAATCCACACTTCAATAGATATTTGTAGATGGTTTACTTCAAATAGTTTAAATCCAATTGTTTTCCATGCACTATTCTTTTCTATAATTGTAAATATATAATAAAGTTTGAACATTATTCTTATGTAATATTATTGAACATTAAATCAATCATATGAATATATTAATGCCTCATGTGCTTCACAGAAGAAATTCATGTGTATGCTTCATGCTTCATGCTCCATGCTTCATGTGTATGCTTCATGCTTTATATCATTGAGGAAGGCACCATTCCACATGTATGATTCATGCTATGATTGGATTGTATGATTCATGGCTCATGTATTACATGTAGCTAAAGAAAACATCATAAAATTATTGAAAAAAGAAAATGGAAAGTAACAACTAAGTCTCGCAAGAAAAAAAAATCAAGGCATGCAAGTATTATTAAAGATCCTAAGGGAAATGGATTATTAGAGATTAAGAGACCACAAATCACCCTTCCCAACAACAAACTTCATAGATATTCATCATATTTTTAAACATGAACTTGAACCCAATAATTAGAAGAATGCAACTTTAAAAGTTAAAATTGCATGCTTACAATAGCCAATAAACAGCTTCAAGAGACGTGCATGATAGAAATAGAACCAACAAAAAGTTCAAGAATTTCCTTTTCCCCAAGCATTTCTAAAAAGTTGTAAATTAATCAATTTAGGTTCTCATGAATAGTGATGATATGAATTTGGTTGTGACATTTCAAAGGAAAAAATTTGTAGCCTTCAAATAGGAAAGACTACAAACATTTTATAATGAATGATGGTGGCCATTTCTATTGTAGATGTGACCACCTAGATGTGTTGGCACTAAATATTTGGCCCCAAAAAGAACAAAACAAAAATTATCATTTCTTGCAACTTAACACTACATGCAACTAACCCATTTTCCATCAACTGAAATTTGTTCACCATGGGAAAAAACTTGGAGCTATCAAAAGCTAAGAGAGGTTGTTGTAGAGGGGACCTACATGATCCTATAGCCTCAAATAGAATGTTTCCAAGTACCAAAGTTTCCGATTAATCACTCATCAAATTTTGTTGCCCTTTTGCATTTTGGTCTCTTAAGAGACTTCATTAGTAGAATGTAGCTCAAATTGTTTTAGAATGTTTATGTGCAAAATAGGACCTTTCCTAGCATAAAACCACACATACAGATGTGTTGGAATATTCAATTTGTTTGTATGATGAACAAAACAAAAGTTACACCACTTACCAAATTTACACTACATGTAGTTGACCTATTTTCCATTAACTAAAATCTATTCACCACGGGAAAACTTGGATCTATCGAAAACCAAGAGAGGTTATTGTGGAGGGGGCATATGTGATCCCATAGCCTTAGATAGAAAAGTGCCATGGTTTCTGAGTAATCTCTTGTCAAATTTTGTTTCCCTTTTGCACTTTGGTCTCTTAACAGACTTCACCGATAGAATGTGGCTCAAACTTTTTTGACATGTTTGAGTGAAAAATAGGATCATTCCTAGCATAAACCCACCCATATGGATGTGTTGGAATATTTGATTCAGTCATATGACAAACAAAATAAAATTTATACAAATTTCCAACATTATACTACATGCAACTGACCCGTTTTGCATCAACTAAAATCTATTCACCACAGGAAAATAAATTGGAGCCATCAAAAACCAAAAGAGATTATTGTAGAGGGGCCCTACATGATTCCTTAGCCTTAGGTGTAAAATTTTTGATCAATCGGTCATCAATTTTTTTTGCACTTTTGCAGTTTGGTCTCTTAAGAGACTTCATAGGTAGAATGCGACTCAAATTGTCTCAACATATTTGGGTACAAAATGGGACCTTTCCTAGTATAAACCCACCCATATAGAAATATTGGAATAGTCAATTTTTTCATATGACGAATAGAATGAAATTTACACCACTTTCTAGCTTTACACTATATGCAACTAACTTGTTTTTCATCAACTGAAATATCTTCGCCATGGGAAAACAACTTGGAGCTATCAAAAATTGAGAGAGGTTATTATAGGGGGGCCTACATGATCCTGTAGCCTTAGACACAATTTTTTCAATTTCCATGGATTTTGATTAATCTCTCATCAAATTTTGATGACCTTTTGCTATTTGGTCTCTTAAGAAACTTCACTGATAGAATGTAGCTCAAACTATTTTGACATGTCTAGATGCAAAAGAGGACCTTTCCTAGCCTAAAACCACCCATATGGACATGTTGGAATATTTCTTTTGGTTTTAGGATCAACATAACGAATGTTACACCACTTTCCAACTTTACACTGCATGCAACTAACTCATTTTCCATCAACTAAAATTTTTTCACCATGGGAAAATGACTTGGAGCTATCAAAAATTGAGGTATTTTATTGTAGAGGGTCCCTACTTGATCCTATATCCTCAGAATTAATGTATCCAAGTGTCATATTTTTTGAGTAATCACTTGTCAAAGTTTTCTACCCTTTTGCAATTTGGTCTCTTAAGAGACTTCACCAGTAGAATGTAGCTCAAACTGTTTCAACATGTTTGGGTGCAAAATGGGGCCTAAATTCCTAGTATAAACCCATCCATATAGACATGTTGGAATAGTCAATTTAGTTGTATGACAAACAGAATGAAAGTTACACCACTTTCCAACTTTACACTACATGTAACTGACCTATTTTTCATCAACTAAAATGTGTTCACCATAGGAAAACAACTTGGAGCTATAAAAAACTAAGAGAGGTTATTTTAGAAAGGCCCTACATGATCCCATAGTCTCATATGGAATGTATCCAAGTGTCATGGTTTCTTATTAATCACTTGTTGATGTTTGTTTCCGTTTTGCACTTTGGTTTCTTAAGAGACTTCATCGAGAGAATGTAGCTTAGATTATTTCGTCATTTTTGGGTACAAAAGAGGACCTTTCCTAGAATAAATCCACCCATAAAAATGTGTTGGAACAATTTATTTGGTCATATGATGAGCAGATAAAAAGTTACACCACTTTCCAACTTTACACTAAATGCAACTAACCCATTTTCCATCAACCGAAATATGTTAACCACAGGAAAATGGCTTGGAGCTATCAACAATTGAGATATTTTATTTGAGAGGGGCATACATGATCCCATAGCCTCAAATGAAATGGATCCAAGTGCCACAATTTTTTAGTAATCACTCATCAAAGTTTGTTGGCCTTTTGCACTTTGGTCTCTTAAGAGACTTCACTGATAGAATGTAGCTCAGACTATTTTGGTGTGTTTGGGTGTGAAAGAGTACCTTACCTAGCATAAACCAACCAATTAAAACATGTTGGAATAGTCAATTTGGTCATATGATGAACATAACAAAAGTTACACCACTTTCCAACTTTACACTACATGCAACTAACCCATTTTCCATCAATAGAAATTTGTTCACCACGGAAAAACAAATTGGAGTTATCAAAAACAAAGAAATTTTATTGTAGAGGGCACCTACATAATCCCATATCCTTAGACATAATTTTTCCAAGTGTCACAGTTAAGTAATTGCTCATTGAAGTTTTCTACACTTTTTCACTTTGGTCTCTTAAGAGACTTCATTAGTAGAATGTGGCTCAGTTTTTTTTAGTGTTTTTGGGTGAAAAAGGGGACCTTACTTAGCATAAACCCACCCATATGGATGTGTTGGAATAGTTTGTTTGATTGTATGACAAATAGAGAAGAATGCACACATACACCTTCCTCAACTTCTTGAGAGCAGGAAGAATCTTTTCATTGAGTACATTATGTATCCCATTCAACTTGGTTTGCTTCTTTTGAAAGTTTTTTTAGAGTATAATAGCCTCTTTTTCATTAATCATAAAATATTCTTCTTCTCTTTTAATTCTTTCTCTAAGTGGTTAATTTTAGCCTTTAGTTGTTTTACTTCAATTTCAACACTTCCAACTATTGCCTTTGCATCTGCAACTATTTTTATCATCTTTGGAAGTTTCTTTCTAATTACAGAATGCAAATGTTTCTTTTAATAACTTCTTTATAGAACTTCTCTACCTTTATAGATAATAATTTCAAGTGTCCACCACACTGATTCTCCTTTTTTTCACTTAGATTTCATATTTCTTCTTCCTTATCATCTATTTCCAGTTGTATTTTCTCCACATAAGTCTTAAGTTCAAGAATCTTTTACTTCATTTTTTCATTTTTCAATTTGCACATAAATATTGGAATGGTTGAAAGATATGCACAAAATAGAAAATATATGGAAAATGTGGTAGCATAGACAAGGCAATCAGCTGTTTGAAAAAATTCTTCAAAGAAATGTGGTCTCATGGTGATGGAATGTCATTCCATCACCATGAGACCACATTTCTTTAAGGCATTTTTTCAAACAACTCATTTCCATGTCTAACATGTTTCATAAAATACTTTGGTAGACATGTATAAATAACACACATGAACTGTTTGACAAAATTAATCAATGAGATATGTCCTTGTGGACTACAATGAATGCAAGATATGCACAAAATGGATTTGTTGAAAATAATTTAGAAAATTTCAAGCAAATGCGATTTCTAGGTGTAAAACCAAATTCCAAAGCATTTTCCAGCATCCCCCATGCCTATACCAAAATGGAAGCTTTGGAAAGGGGTATGCACATCCATAGAAAGGAATAAGAAATAATGTATTATATTACATAGTTATAGCTACTCTTGTACATGTGTATACAAAATTTGGAAGCATACACAATGTAGGTCAATCATTTAACAAAATGACTCAAAGAGATGTGGCTTAAAATATAATTGGCAAGTGTAAAGAATTGTGTAGTTTAAAATGTGCCAAGACAGGCTAAGGTTATAATGAGAAACAAACAATTTGATGAACACAGAATATGCATAATTACAAAATCAAAGCATTATATTAAGCATGTATGATAAGGGGTGATAATGAAACATAATAGAATTAAGGAAAATGTAAAGAACATGTGTAAAGACTTGACATACCTAAAAAATGGAGATTCGAATGGAGGAACTACCTAATTATGTAGTCTTATTTTCTTCTTGAATCAAACTCAAAAAATTTAGTTTTTCACAAGCTTGCTTCCTTTTCAATGTTCAATTATATATCACTCAAATAGAATTACTAACAAAAATACAAATAACCAATGTATAATGTTAAATTCCTAAAATTGAATCACAATTAACATTGCAACACTACAAAAATTGAGACTTGAATTGATATAATCAAATTCAATGTGAAAATTTTGTTATTTCCTCCTTCCTAAGTTGGAAAACCATAAAAATGTGGTGGAAAGTTCATGCAAAGGTGGTAGAATGAAAAAAATTCATGTGCACTTCCTAACAACA